>VZRO01006544.1:327551-497559 GCA_013397915.1 Daphoenositta chrysoptera
GGTTGCTCACCGTTCCATCCAACTTGGCATTGAACACTTTCAGGGATGGGGCATCTACAGCTCTGGGAAAGCTGTGGTAGCTTTCTCATTATCCTCATCGTTAAGAATTTCTCCCTACTATCCAACCCAAACCTCCTCTTTCTCAATTTGAAGCCATTCCCCCTTGGCACTTGTAAAAAGTCCGTCTCCAGCTCTGTTGTAGCCCCCTTTGGGTACTGGAAGGTGCTCTAAGGACTCCCGGGAGTCTTCAGGCCGAACAACCCCAACTCTCTCATGCTGTCTTCAGACCTTCTTCAGACCATGCTGCCTTCACGGCCCTTCTTTGCACACACTCCAACGGGTCAGTATCTTTTCCGTGCTGGGAGCACTCTGGGTGGGGCAGAAATACCTCAGTGGTAATGGTCACACCCTTTAATCAACGTTATCATGTTTCCACTAAAGGTTTTGCTCATAAAAGGAAGCAGTATTTTATTTAAAATTTGAATACAGTGTGACATCTGTAAGTAATTTTTTTTTTTCCACAGATGAGTAGGATCAGTGGAAGGAAAAGCAGGATGGTGGTGTGACATGTCCCTCCTTGCTGGGTGTCACACGCTGTTGCTTGTGCAACACATGTAACTGGTGGTGTAGCTCCTGCTGCTTAGGAAGGTGCAGAGACACAGTGCCATTTTCTAGTCATGGCTTTGGACTTCAGCACTGTGGGGTTGCCGTGGCCCTTGGTCCTGAGTGCAAAATGCTAGAAAGGGGTCTAGGTGTAATAATAGTCTGAAAAAAACCAGTGCAAGAACATGCAAAATCAGCTGTGCTTAGCAGCATATAGGTCTTCGTAGTTAACTTGGAGGCAGGAGAGTAAAAATACTGGATGGGATGAGCACTGAAACATTTCTATGCCTTAATTCAGGAAATCACCAGGCTTTACCATCCCCAATGCTCAAAGCACGTTTTAATTGGAACCTTCCAAAACTTACTGAAGGCAAAGCTGAGGTATGAGAACAAAATGTCTCTAGAAAAAAATATGAGGTTCCTTAACAAAATACCTTTTTCTTCCCCCTCTTCTTTAATTTGGGTGACTTTATGCAGTATTTGGTTCTGCTGAAAGACTTCGTAATTAGATGGAGTAGGTTGAAATAGAAATGGAGTTCCTGTCAAGTTTGGGATGCAGTCAGGAAGGATTGTTTGCTTAGTTGGTGCGTGAATGCTCTTACACTGAAAATCAAATTTTATTAATAGCTTTAATGATCTGAAGAATTTATAATTTAGGTAATTGCCTTCTAATTGTGTGATGTACAGACAAAAAGAAAAGATTGGTATATAAATGTGAAATAGCAAGTGGAGAGATTGAACTTCTGTGGGGTTCTGGCTGTGAAAGACTGATTGAATTTGAACTGCCTTTTGTGTAATTCTGTTTTTTAATTTCCTGGCTGTCAGTGTTGCAGTTTGTGACGCAGAACCAAAGCTCAGAGAAGTCAAGGGACTGTTTTCCATTTTCCATTGATTTTTGTGGGCTTCGTCTGGTGTCTTAGCCAATTATGGTGTCATCCTATTGAAACAAATTAAAAAAAAAAAAAAAATTAGTGTACAAGGGTTTGTATGCTTATCCCAGCTGGATTCATCTGGCAGTCCTCTGCATCACTGTTTATATTCCTTAGCAACCACAAGTCGAGTGCTCTGTTTTGCTAGTGTGTAAGAAGTTCTGTCTTTGCTGTCTTTGTTTATTACGTGCACACTTAGAACAATAATGATTTGGTACAAGTCTTCCATAATTCATGAAGCATCGGTAAGGTCTACATGTGGTTGTTGTTAATGTCTCCTGTCATCTGAAACTGTACTATCTCTTTCTAAACTTGCTACCTGCTATGTCCACTTCTGTGTTAAAAACCCCAAACAACAAAAAAGCCTAAAGCAGTGTGATTTAAGAAGAACAGGGAAATTAGATAAATATTGTTACTTCTCTGTTTCCTTCTCCCTTAAGGACTTCAGGGTATTTTTTTTAAGAGGAGGACAAAACATTGAGACAGTAAACACAAAAATTTAACTGAGTTGCTGTTTTTGCAACTGTATCAACAAAGTGTAAATCTCTCCGAGACGCTGCACTACAGCCTGGGATCCTGCACCTTTTTTAGTTTTATAGCATGTTTGTTCGGTAATATTTGAGCGCCCTATTTGAAGCGATCATTTCACACGATTAAATGTGAGTGTGTGACGATCACGGTGCTGTCTGCAGAGGCCCGGGCGGGGGCAGAGCTGCTCCCGAAGGGTGAAAAGCTGGAGATCCGAGCGGCGCTCGGCGGAGCCGGGCCCGCACCGGCGCTCGGCGGCCGCGCGGTGGCGCCTGCGCACTGCGTGTCCCGGCGGCCAGCTCCCGCTCTGGGAGAGCGATTCCAGCTAAAATCGCGCTGGCATCCTTTATTTGGCTGTAATTTGTAGTTGTGATTAAGAGTCCTGCCTGAACAGCTTGGCTACCTGCGTTTCAGTGAATGGGTTAAATTTCGGCCAGTAATGCTTCTTGCGGGCTGGGGACAACCGAACTGGCAAGTGACGCTGTCGAAATAGCCTTGCGATGTGAAGGTGGGAATTTTATCGTGACGGATTGGAATGGCTGCCCACGAAAAAATCGCATAAGACCGGAAAATGGAGAAGTGTGAGATCAGCCATTTTAAACATTAGAAGAAAATTATTTCTGCCAAGGGCTGCCTTCCGCAGGAAAAATGCTGACTTTGGCAGCACCTTTATGTTTGCAGAACACCCCCTGTGTGCAGGAAGCCAACACTGGTTTGCAGCAGCCACTGAGATCAGGAAGATCTCAGCAGTACAGAACAGTTTGAATCTAGGATGTGAACATCCACTGACACAATTACTGCAGAGATCAGAAGTATCTGGTTTTCCTGTGGGAAGCTAAAACTGTGTGTTGGCTCTGGCTCTGGAGACAATTAGTGGAAGAGATGTTAAGTTAGTTGTCCTTTGGCTTGCAGATTACTCGACTGGTTTCCTGACTTCTGTCTGTCTTTACTGTAAACTCTTAGGAAAGTAGCGTTTCTGTTCTTTATGTCGTGCCTTTTTCAATGGGACCCCGATCTTGCTGGACCTTATCAGAGCTGCTGCAAAAGAAGTAGAATGCTGCCATTTGCTCCTCTCTCTCTCTGAGGCAACTGCATAGTAAAACGTGTTTATAGTATCTTTATCCAGGGTTTTAAACCTCGATGCATTCCTTAAATGGGAGAGGGCTTAGGGAAGATTGAAGATTGATTCCTAAACAGTTACAAATCCTGCTGCCTATCCAAATAAAATTGAACAGCATCCTAGTCTCACCTGTATGCTTGTTGACTATCTAGGCATTAGGAGGACATCCTGATGTGCTTTCTGCTGCTGTTCATGTTATTATACACATACACCCTTTCTGTTTCTTCTTTTTTTTTTTTTTGGTAATAGCTAGCTCCTTAGTATGCTTCAGATACTGCCAGACGAAAGTACCAGGACATCCATGATATTCATAATATTTGTAGCAGCTGTCAAATGATACTGTCTTAGAGTGAAGACTTGCGATTCTGCAGAGTGACAGCCGTGGCTTGTATATATTTGAAGCAGCCCTCTCTGCTTGAAGGGTGGTGGCACCCAGACATATAGCAGTCTTACTCTGACAACTTCTTTTATTCTCCTTTTTTTTTCTTTGAGTGTGCAAAGACTGTTACTATTGCTTCCATCTTTGCCTTTTTATCCAGTCAAGCAAATGGGACATCACAGTATCTAGTACAACAGTTTTCTAGATATTCTAAGAAAAACTATAGAAAATCTGACTTTTACACTAACATATTCCTCAAAAGCAGTTACTTGTTCCAGAATGTGTTCCTTTGATAGGATCAAAGTGATCCTATGATCACTATGATCAATCCAGTGAGATGTTTGCCTCAGCAATGCATCAGATAATCCTGTGCTTAAAAAAAAAAGAGGACTGATATTTTTCAGATCATTTTGTCCATGCTGTAGAAGCTGAAATTGGATGGAGAAAAGATCAATAATGCATCCAGTTAATACACTAACATATAAATGAAATGAATCATAAGAAATGAAATGACTTCTCCTGACAATCTTGAGATAAATGCTGTTCCATAATACCTCAGTCTTGTCTATTTGAATTTATATTATAGGCAAACAGTTGCTGACATGTGAACTCTATTGTGTAAATCTCCCAGGAAGTGGGTACTCACTATTATTTGTAACATATATTATTCCCAGGGCTCAACCTTTGTTATCCATTTTCATTTAGTGGAGGCAAAAGTGTTTTTCTCCCCTGGCCTAGCATGTTCCTCTGTTCCTAGCAACTTTTCCCTCTCAGATGGTGCAAGTGTGGCATGGAAGAAGGAATGATCCTAAAGGCAGAATGAGATAACGGAAAAGTGAAATTGTTGCTTCATTCTTGTCGTTGCCTGGAGAAAATACGCTTCTCATGTGTGGTGACAACTGGTACTAGAGATGTGTTGGTTTTTTTCTGTATTTTGAGGTTTGTCTATTCAACATGAAAGAATTTGCTGGTTTTGTATCTAGTTGTCTTCAAATTAATGAAGATACATTTTTGTTGTTAATTCTTGATTAAAATTTGACCTTTTGTCATGAGAGTAAGTTGGGCATTTATCTATTAAATTTTAATTTCTGGGCCTTGCTTTTATAAACATAAACCGTAGTTCAGACTACTCTGTATCCTACTGCAAGCCAAATTTTACATTCAGCAAAATAGGATTATGCTTCTGTTCATTTAGGTTTCGTTCTTAAGAGCTATGTTTTTTCATGCTCAAATCACATCTGTAGTAAAAAGAAAATTGTCACTTCTGAGAACAGACGTCTACATTTGTTACCAAAGCAGGTGTGGATAAGCAAGACCCTCATATCAATCAGTCTTACAGTGCTTATCTGCCTGCTGTCATTACATGGCTCCAGAGATGATACAGAATTCCTAAAGCAGCCTGAAGGTGCTTCTGTCATTCTGTATAGACAGGGAATCTGGGGAGATTGCCTGATGTAGCCTTTGCCTTTGAAGAATGAAGATTTTCTCCTGTGTTATGTGTCCCAGAATATGCAGACTTGTCTTGATATCCTTCACAATTGTTGCATGTAACTAGGACTCTTAAAAAATTGTGGAAAATTTGTTGAAAAAGCATATTTTATATTGTATAGACTTACTAAATGGACCAAGTCCATCTCCTAACTCCAAACTTCCCTAGCGGCTTTTCTTCTAGAGTGTTTGTTTTGACATACTGTGTTACTGTGCTGGGCATCTCATACTTCCCTTGTTGTTGGCCAATGCCTTTGAGATTCAAACCTAAGACAGATCAGAAGCTTCAGAAACTGCAGTCTGTCCTTTGATGTAAAGACTCTCTGTAATGTTGACAAGAAGTTAATCTCTGAAAAAGCTTAAATGTTTTTCAGTGTCCTTTAGGAAAGAAAAAAAACCCTGACTAGGCAGGAATGGCGAGAACTGAGATGGTGAGTGCCATTCGTTTATGGGGTACTTCGGGTGTATTTTTTCCTCAGACCGTCTCTCATTTTTGTCTTCCTTTTCTCTTTCTTAAATGAGAATATTCTCAGAATGTGCTTGAAGCCTGAGTTTCTTTTCTATGGACAATTGCTACTCTTTCCTAATGAAATTTTTAAATGCACTCTTGTTCTGATAATGCTCATTTTTAAATTCAGGTTGAAGTAAAGTCTGTTTAATTATGGCATCTTTTTCTACTCTGTAATTCTTATTAAAACAAATGCTGAGCCCTGCAATTCCAAGAGTGAAAAATATGCATTGTTGTGCAGATTCTTGGGCTTCTTTCCATGCAGGTGGTCAAGGTGATCCTTCCTCATTAAGTATATTCATATCTGCCTGAATGCTGAAGACCTGGGGGAGCTTTGGCCATTATCTCAGGTTTTTTTCTTTTCCCTCTCAGACCCTTTATTCCTCAGACCCTTGTTTCTCTGTCGTGCTTTCCTCTTGTACCTACAGCTCTGTCATTGATTCATTGAAATTGTCTCATTTTAGTTCCTTCTGTGTCATGTTCTTTCATATTACATGGAACAGCTTCTTAGTGAAAGCAAACCAAATTTCTCCTCTTATTTCAGAGGAGATCCTTAACCGAGCTATTTGGGTCATAACCAGGGTATTTTTTATTATCTACATGTGGCTTTATGCAAAGTGTCATGGGTTTTTTGGTTTTATTTTTTTTAAACTAAACTCTTCCTTAGGCAGTGACAAAGTGTTTTACTGCTGCTGTGTCTAATGCTGTAATGCATAATGTAACTCTCATAGGACAATCAGAATAATGTATTATCTGTTGGAATAACAAGACAGATGAAAGCAAAATCATGAGTTCTACAGGTCTGGTAATCTTGGAAAATCCTCCTTTAGAGATGACAGATTATGATTGAATAAAGTTATATTAATTTATCATCAAATAATAAAAGTTTTAGGAAAGATAGTTTTATATTGTTTTTAAATAGTACAGACAGTTTCTTCTGATGTTGAACTCCTCACTTTCACTTTATAAAACAGCTTTATTCCTGTGTCAAGTGAGTCTTCATTGTGCTATCGTTGTTTAATGCATTTTGTACTTCAGCATTTGTGTCCCAGACAAGTTCCTCATCCATTTTCCTTCTGTTTTATCTGGGGCATGATTCAAAATCCTCAAAGAGACAGCCTCAGCCAAGTTCATTTTTATGATCTCGGTTTGTAAATCACACTAGCTTTCTGTGGTTTTTCATACACCACTAAATTTAAAAATTATAAACAGTTCTGCAAGCACCAAAAATCTGTGGACTTGTACCTCTCTGTCAGCACATTCCGTGGAAGCAATTGCATTTGCAGAAAAAATGATAAAATTGACTATATCATATAGGCTCTGAACAGCATTTTAATGGCCTTTTAGCATTCACCAAAAGTTCTGAGCTCTGCAGTTGCTTTTGTTTTGTCTTTTGTTTTTATTGCATTCATGCTATGAATCACTGCTTTTAAAATGGGTTTAGAAAATGTTTTTTTCTAAAGCTGTCAGCAATTAAACTGCAAAAGTTAACTTCTCAGGATTTAAGTTATATAAATTAGTCTGATTAATTACTAAAACTGAGGCAGAGATCGGTACAAGTAAGATGAACTGTGGAATGATGGAATTAAAGCTAGAAAACAATAATATTTATAAGGCAAATTCAATAGATGACATAATAAAACAGTTTATTTTCATCTCTAGAATATGTCTGAATTTCCTTCATTTCTCTGAGGCATTGAAGTAACTGTTTATACAACCAGGCCATATTTTTAGAGTAATTCTGGCTAATGCTACATCTGCATGTTGGAACTGGGAGAAAGACAGAGGGAATAGTCTGTTGCCAATGCTTATAGATAGATCTTGTAGGGCAATATTGTCTATAAATGATGAGCTGTGTTTGTGAGAGTGTCCTTGGAATTCTAGGAATTGTGAATCAAAATTCTGATTTTTCATATGAATTTAGAGAAATTCTTTGTTGTGTGCAGGAATTCGTGGGAGTGATCATCACACAGGGGAGACAAGTAGCTGTTTGGAAAGTTTGATGCATGTTCTGTGCTTCCCTGAAGGAGCTGGAATTAGGATCTAAATGAATGTACTTTTGCTTTTAGGAAAGTCAGATATTTCCCATGCAGGCACTCCAGGCTGAAATTTGCAATAATATTTTAGAAAACTGGACTTATGTTAGGCACAAGGCAAGAATGCTAACTTCAGCAGATACCAGCTCTGCTCTGACTACACCTACCACAGACAGAGATCTTGGGGTGATACGCATATATAAAAGTATTATTTAGAAAACTAATCACCTTACTGAGTGTTCTTGGGATTTGCCCATGGGTTCTTGCCATCTATCATGTTCCACGGTATAGTGCATTATCCATGGGTCTTAGGGATTTATGATTATTTTTCAAGTCTCTAGAAAACTAAACTGCCAGACTGAAGGAACTTTGAAGTTTTCTCTGCTTCATGCTGCAAACCCTCCATGATTCCAAGAAGGAAGCATGTGCCTGATTCCTGCCTATCTGTCTCTGAAAGGCTGTTGAGGTGCTGTGCTGGATATCTGCTGTTGGACCTTAGATTTGTCAAACTTGGTAAAATATCAGGATTTTTAATCTCTGTTATTTTGATGGACTATGTTGTAGCTCCTGAGACTTCCAGGGCTGTGGTGTGTTATGCATGCTTTGAGGATTTCCTATGGGATGGCTTGAGCTTTCCCCAGCTGTTCATCCACTTGACAGTTCTGACTTCTGTGACCTGAGTCTCTTGGCACTACAGCATCTAGAGTTGGTGAAATACTCTTGAGAAAGTTCTGTAGCTGAGCTTTACTTTTTTGGGGGTGGAGGGGGGAAGATGAATACTGCATATACCAGGCTGTGAGCTGGTAAGAGTGGAAGGAGTGAGAGTTATAGTTGAGGAACTATAAATATAAGTGTAAACATTTCCATTTAGACTTCTGGACTGTGGCCAATACTGAGTGGAAATAAATGTGAGTGGTGGAGGTGAGAGGAATATAATGTGTGAGATACTTTTACATTTGTTTATTAAATGAGTTCCACTGTCAAATGCTTTCCAATGTTTTTCACACTCAAAATGAAAATTAAAAACAGCTTCAAAATAGATATGTTACCATACATTGATCTGTTTCTGATAATACCTCCTATACCCTGCCTTCATACTTATTAAAGTATGGCTGGAGTTTTTGAAAGGTTTTTTGAATTACCTACTTGAAAAGTTATTTTTGCTAATCTTCCTCTGTAATCTATCAGTACTGTGTCCAATGAAGTCTTTGATTTGGATAAAGCTGCATCAAAATTTTAAGCTTAGCTTCATGTGAAACTTAAATTTTTAACATGCCCCACTCCACCCTCCTGAATCCCCCTTCTTGGTTTGGTGGCTCTCTGTTTATTTCATTTAGTATTAAATGGTTACATATTTTGATATATTTTGGTTTTGGTTGCTCTTTGTATATAAAAGGAGAGACTTGGTTACATAATATTTCAGGATGCTTCACCATGACATTTACAGATACCGTTGAATGTCCCTGAGACAACCTGAAAGCCTGACCAGTTCTCCTAATTATTCTTTGTCTCTTGTAGGAGCAGTGAGCATACTCTGTAGTTCTGGGACGGAAAATTAAGTAAATCTTGCAGAAAGTAGCAGAAAGGTCTTTAAATCCGTGGGGTATTAAAGTTGGTGGGGGCTTAATGAGAGATTTTAAAACCTGAAAGTGTGCTGTGCAGTGCTGGATGGTTCAGAGGGAAGCTGTCCAGCTGAATGCTCCTGCTTACTTAGCAAAAGCTATTGTATTGAAGCAGAAGTGGGAAATGCCTTAACTTCATTGGCGTGTTTTTCAGATCCTTGTGCATCTTTGATTGCTTCTCTATTTACGGAATATCTGGAAGAATGCAGTATTGCTAATAGCCTGTCATTTAAAAAGATTTTTTGCATAACTGGTCACTTCAGAAGTTTTTTTTCATCTTCAAAGGATACCTTTTGAAGCTCTGAAAGGTATAAGCCAACTAATAGGATTTTCACCCCTGCTTTAAGGAACTGATAGGACTAGCCTTGGTGGAAGCAGTTTTTAGACACAATTGCCTTTCCATAGGGGAATCTTCTTACTGTTTAAGGGAGAAGCTTCTTTCCCCAACCTGCAAATAATAGTTTCAAGGGAGAGAATGTTATGGTGCTAAATAGTCAGAGATCTGAGGTCTAATCTAGTAATTTTCTTCCTTTAATTTGTATGCCATTTGTATGGCATTTCATCCCATGAGAAGAAATTGCAGAAAATGTAAATTCAAGCCTCTTGCCTATCTGTATTTTCCATATGAGTGCATAGCTGGAAAAGAGTGCTGAGATTTGCACTGGAAAATAAATTTCAAGTAAAAAATCAGTTGTCATTGGAAGAAGCTGCTTTGAAAATTTGATCTTGATAGCGCATGAAGATTTTTGGTTGCTAAATAGTATGCATATACATTGTGGGAATGGTATATGTTTCTCACTTTGAGAATTACTTGTAAACTGATTATGGATCACTTGTGCCAGGCTGAAATAATTTAGAAGCTGATTGTATTTTGAACATTTTAGACAAGACTTTCACAACAGTAGAGAAAGTAATTTTCCACTATTGCCCTGTCAGTTGTTTTATTTCTCTATTTTTCAGTATCCCTAGAAGATGACCCAACTATGGTCCTATATATATTATCACCCATGTTAGTCTCTGCTTTCCATAGAGAAGGTCTCCTTTTCCTGATTGTCAATTGACTTTTCTCTGTCTGGGTATAATCTTGGTTTTACAAGTTCCTGCAAAACTGGCAGTAGCGTTTCAATAAATAAAACTATTAAAAGGCTAGCTTACTTAATGTCTGTTGCTGTGTGGAGAACCCAATATTATATGAAAATTTGAGATTTGAGTGACATATAAGAGTATTTGAATCTTTTGCAAAAGAAAAGAGGATAAACTCCATCATCTTAATAAAATGATTGTTTATAAATAATTTTTCAAATTCTTCTCCTTTCACTCTGGAAATATTTTTTATTTTTCTCCTCAAAAATATGCCATTGGCCTATTTTGCCATTCATCTATGTTGCATTTGTCTACCTTATGTTCTGACTTTATAGAACATGTTGTCTTAGGTTAGGAAAAGTCACCTAAAAACGCTTCTATTTGGGTGAAGTCTTGGAATTTTCTGAAGGGTTTTCCCACCTTTTAAGCTTATATGAACTTTATCTCGTAGTTTAAATTTAAAACAGCTTTGAGTAACATTTCTTTTCATACCTCTGAACTGGTTTATATTGCTTTCATTCACCAGACAATTGTTGGCTCTACCATGGTCAGCTCCCTGCCTAGATTGAACTGGAAGTGCTGAGTTTTCAGGTTTGAAGTGCTCTCACTGTTTTATAAATTACACTGTAGTGCATTCAAGACCAGCTTTTAAAGATCTTGTAATCCTTTCCTGTGTCTTAGTAACTTGTTAAAGATGGGAAATGGTGACCTTATATCACTTCTCTGCTTAGGAGAGAACAGTGTCTGCAGTGACTGGAACAACAGTGTACACAGCACCAAATACTAGTTGGAGTGCATACATTGCCTTCTTGTTTTGCATTTGTTGTGGTATCTGAAGTAACACGCACTAATTACTGTTGATGGCAGCATGCCAGAGGCTGGATGTCAGTCCTTGTGTTCAAGGTATGCTTTGTAGTTAACTCTGTCTAAATTCTTGAGGCCTCCTCCTGCTTTTGAGAGCTTTTGTATAAGACACAATTAATAATCCTATGAGAATAATTAGAATATGCCTAAGCTGCACAGACTGAGTTTCAAAGTTGTTTGTACTCTAATGTTTACTTCCAATTATAAAACATAAAATGAGAAGGCTCAGGTTTTAGATTCATGAAATCAGAGTAATTTAACACTGAGATCTCTCATTCCCAACTTCAGGGAAGCAGTGTGCTTCAGTGAACAGAAAACAACTCATTGTTTTAGACAATCTTTGAAACAGGTTAACATAGGTCCTAGATGTTCATAAAATAGCTTCGTCCCTACCACCTTATTTTCTTTTACTAAACTTTTGGTAAAATTTCTGAAGCAGAACTTGCAGAAAAATAGTAAATGTACAGTTAGAAAATGTTTTACCCTCCTTTGCATCCAGATCACGCTTTTTCTTCATGTCATCTGAAGATGCAGCTGTTCTTTCACATAGTTGATTCATGTCATCCACAATTAAAATGTCCTTGCTATTTAAAAAATGCTTCTCAGCATGTCTAAAAAGGTTGTCAAAACAATGGCTTGTTCACAGTAAGAGAAAAGCTCTTGATGCTTTACAGAAGATTGATGCAATGACTTGACTAGAAAAATCTGGTTTTATCTGATTTCAGATGAAGTAATATATTTTCTTATATCTTGATTTTTAGTTTAAAACCAGATCTTCCTGACTTGGAGCCAGAGATGGTGAGATACACCTTATTTGTGATTCTTGGGTGATAGAACTTACTTACAAGTACATTCATACTGATCTCATTCAACATTGCCATTTCCATCAAACACTGCTTTTTTTTTTCTTTTCCACCAAATGCATAACCTCACTTTTTATAGGTATTGTAGGATATGCAGTCCAAACATTCTAAGCTCCAGACATTTGATTGTTGATAAAGAAAGTTGTATTGTTTCTGCTCTTACTGAGTCCTTTGAGGGAAACAACACCATGAGGCTTGTTCTTGGTCATACTTGGGCATTTCTAAAATATTAAAAAAAAAAAAAGCTTCATTCAACTTGAGGAGAAAATTGAATTGTCACAACCCTTATCATAATAACATTTTGGTAGCATAATTTAAAACTTCTTGCTTCCTTCTGGAATTCATTGTCTCAAACTGGACACACAGGTATCCTGTATAATGTGTGGGGAAGGTTCTGCTTATGAATGTGGGGGTCCTGGTGTACAAACTTCTAACTAAGAGACTAGCAGCTGTATTTCTGTCCTTGGTACATATTAGGATGCTTACCTTGTAGGGCTGCCTAGCTTCAGGTTGGGGCAGGGTGTTTTTGCTGTAGTTCAGAACCCACACCTCTCTGTGAAGCTGCCTGGCAAGCAGTGGTTAGACAGACTACTTTCTGGAATATGGGAGGACAGAATCTCATTCCCTTTTTCAGTGAAAGTTCCTGATTGTGAAGTTACAGATAGTTTGTGATTTGGGGGTGCTTTGGTGTTTTTTTATTTTTCAGTTTGAAGCTGCTGCTCTCTAAATAGTACAATTTGTTGTGCACTGACTGGATGTCTGTTACTGTTTGTGGTTGGAGGGTTATATAGATCCTTGTTAGTGAAACACAAGCATGCACTGAAGCAGGAACTGGAATCCAGCTTGTGGCCCTGATCAGTAGGTCTGGGGTATGTACTTCTAGGTTTAGTCTTGTAGAAACTATTATTTCCTTCTAAACTGAAACAGCTTCAACTGAAGAGTTTTGCATTTTGTAGCAATTGGCGGGTAAGAAAGTTCCCTGCAAGCTGTACTTTTGTAGTAGTTGAGTAGCTAGACCACCTGCCAGCTGTACTGCAAACAAAGAGAGTAGTGTGGGGGTTTTTTTTGTTTGAACTGTTTCAAAGCGTTATTCACAATTAAAGATTGTGAATTTCAAATGTGGGAGGCCACTTTTTTCTAGCAATATGAAAGCAAGATGTCTGAATTGCACTCCCAAGAGGGTTTAGGGTAAAGGCATCTATTTTTCTTTTTCAAAGGTCTGGTCTGTGTGAGGAGATTTGTTAATCCTCTCTATATATTTGTAATTGCCACCTGTGTTATTAAGGGACAAACAGAAAAACCCCTCGGGGCTCATGCAATTTATTGTAGTTTCAAGATGCTTAAAAATTGAGCACTACAGTTGAAAGCATTGCTATGTCTAGGCCCTTGAAAAGACCAAAGTACCTAAATTCAATTAATATTTGATCTGGTGCACCTGTGCCTCTTAAGCCTGAAGACTTTTTTCTGTTTCTAAAGACTAAACCATTCATCTCTCTCCCATTATCTGTTCTGTGCACAGATGTGTTCAGTGTGATTGTCATCTTATTCCTTGGAGATGGCTGCAAGTCAGTGTGGCACAGGGTTTATGACATTGATGTAAGTTTTACATGAGGACTTTGAACAGTTGAGTGCTCTTGCTGCTCTTCAAATCCCAGTGACTCTACCATTTTCATGTTGCGCATGGATGGAAGTTTATTGCAACAAACACTGCTAAATAGTCACTATTTCTTTCCCCTTTCCTTCTCAGTCTTCTGCTTGTTGATAAATACATGGTGTACATGTTGACCCTTTTTTGAGGCAGGCATCACAGTGAAAAACTGCCTGTGCAAATTAAACTGATAGGAATTGGCTTAAGATGACAACATTCAACCCAGAATATGTTCTGAATAATATGTTATATCTTTGGAAGAATATGCATCTTATGTAGGAATACCTGTTTACATGCCAATTAAATTTTTCACAGCAATTTTTTCACCTATTTGAAGCCAAGATGTTCATAGTCTCATTGTTTTAGATATCTGAATTGTTCACTTGTCTGTGATAAGTTACACTAATTTGTAATGTGCAATACCAAAAAAATACATCTCTGTTCATGCATGAGGCATAGTACAGGTGGCTGCAATCAAAAGGAATTTGCACTTTTGAGTTATAAATGTAGTATTGTCATGAAAACAATGGAGATGTTTCTCCTCCTTCATGGGAGTGCTTTCTATAGCATATAAAATAAAACAATCTGAGTTTATATTCTAGGTGGCACCATATCCTAGGGTGGCAGTTTTCTGGTCTCCTGTGCTTCATGTCTCTCACAAGATTAGGGAAGAAATGAAGAATCACAGGAGAAGCATAAAATCAATGTCTACTAGGACAATTAGCAATCTATTCAGAGCTCATCACTGCACAAATTAAGATCGATTGCATTTTGCTACTGTCGTTAGTTTAATGAGGGTAGCAGCTGCTCAGCTACTTACAGAAGTCGCAGTATTACAAGACTGTGCAAAGGGACTTTGTTCATTTTTATCAGCACAGAAGGTAGTATATTCAGCAAGTAGTATTTCAGGTTAAAAACCTGCCTCTACTTAGAGACTCTTCAATTACTTCCATAGCTCCATATGACTTCCTCCTTTATGTCTTCACTAGTCTTCATTATTCAAAAACTCAATTTACTCATGATAAGAAAATATTTTTCCACAGATAATGGAATTAAAGAGAAGTCAGGGACAAGTCAATAAACCATTATGAGAATCACAAACATAATAGTTTCACAAAAATCATACCTGGCCTGCCAAGAACCACAGTTGGGTTGTTTTTTGAGAGACAAATAGCAGTTATCCTAGTTTTGGTTTTAGAGGACAATATCGTAACATTTCCAGTTGATTTTTAAGTCCTTCAAAAGAGGTTCACTTTGGTCAAATTGAGTCTAAAGTGTCTAGGCTTGGTTAATTCTCAATTGCTAATTCCTTCTGATAATGAGTTAATGTATTTAAATGCAAATTTTCTCTTGAATTGAATCCCATGGAAGGACACTCTCCATATGCAGAGGCATGTGAGCATTTGTAAGTTTTCCACAAGTGAGTTTTGAAGACTCATGTAGCTTGTTCTGAGATTCCTAACTTTTACACAAAGAATATCTGCGTTACCGGGGGACTAACACTAACATAGCATAACTGGGTGAATAATTGGGTTTTAAGGTTCTGATAAGGTCAGAAAATTTTCTCCACAGCTTGAGTAAGTCAGAATGGAAACAAATTACTGTATGAAATTGACCTAAGTGTTTAATTAACATCAAGTTTAAGGATTTCATTTTGATGCCAGATGTTTGTCAATGTGTGTATTATATATACACTAAAATATTCTACATATATATATATACACACCCTTTAAAGGTTAAGGAAGCATGCCACTTTCAAAATTCTAGAATATTCTTATAAAGGTTTTTATAGTATGAAAAAAATCAATGTAACTGACAAATTTGCAAAGCATTTTATATTCCAGTACATGTTTTTCTGAAAGCATGGGGACCTTTTTTTACATAGTCTAATGTAAAATCCTAGTCTTTAGTGTATATATAGTGCCAAGATAACATAGATATATTTCTGTACTGTGAAGGAAAGACCTGAACCCCTTCTGTTGCAGGTGTTTCTGCTTGGGAAGGATTGTGGTGTGCTATTTGTGTTCACTCCCATTTCTTATCTGAAAGGAAGCTGTGGGGGTGGGCTCAAGCAGAGGGCCTGGGGTCTAGGCTATATTTTGCATGGTCCAGAGAAGCCCAAATGCAGTGTGTCTTGGGCAGATGGTTTGAGGCTGAGAGTTTTGTTTCTTTCTCCTCTTTTATGTACTTCTGTTGAAGAAAAAACCCACAAAAGAAAGTGAATTATCAATTCAGCTTGGGGTTGTTAAAGACAGAGCTTCCTCTGAGGCTTAGAATCTGTTTGTACACAGACCATAGGCAAAGTCCAACTTGGAGAGGCAGGTTTGTTGGCTAAGGTGCTTTTCAGCCCTGATTCCCCCAGTCTCTCACTTTGGGGAGGAAGCTGATTAATACTTTGTTTTTTATCTGCTTGCTCACATTTCTTTCCTGTGAAAACCCGAGGGCAGGAGCTGTGTGTGAGGTAGGGTCTGGGTACAGAGAAACATTCCAAGGCTCTAATTGTTGATTGTGGTGAGTGGTGGGTTGGAAGATCCCTGTATGTCTGAAAATTTTTTATTCCATATGTAGGAACTCTATCATTTTGGATGAGACTATGTTTTGGATGAAAGTAAGATGGCTAATTTAACAGAGGTGAAATACCCGAGCGTTTATGATCAGGGAAAGAAATTGCTCCAATATTAAGTGACAAAACGCATACCTAAGTAGAACACAATAGGAGTAAACTCAAAATTCAAGTGTTGAATGCAGTTCCTCTTCTCTTCAAGCAAGGAGCTGGTTTGATCATTTGTTTAACCGTAGCTTTGTAAGTCAAAGACGGAAAATAACACAGACTGTCTGACCCCTGAGGTAGCTTCAGTCTCCTCTTGAAAAAAAGGCTGTTCTGTTCTATACTGTTTTCTCAACCATAATAGCACTTGTATTCAGATCATACTGTGTAGCTAATCACGCTATCAGGTGAATCTCTCTTGTCCCTGAAATTAAAATGTCAGCATACTCTAAGCCCTTTTCTCCTACTTGAATTACAAGTGTTAGTTTGATTCTTGAATCTATCCTTTGTCTTTGGTTTGATTCTTGAATCTATCCTTTCTCTTTGGAAGTGTTTGGATTTTAAAATGGGGCTTTCAGTTGTGGGATTGCACCTCCTGAAAATTAGCACCAGACTTGAGGCATATCCTGACATTTCTCAGGGCAAGTAGTTTACAAAATATAGGGCAGAGCAACCTTGTCTTTGTAACAGGAAAGGAGTGAATAATAAGCTTTGAATAGGTATAATTTTATTTTTGCCTGAATAATATATTCAGTTCTATTTATATACTTCATATTATGATCATACCTACTTGAACAGGAAAGGACTTCATGCATGGATTTTGCAGGTCCTACAGGTTCCATCTGATTTTTTTTAACCCTCCAAAAATAGAAATGTCATGTATACAATGTATTTGATGTGACCTAAATAATAATGTTACACATGATTTCCCCTTAAATACTTTTGATGATATGCAGGCATCTGCATGTTATCCCTTGTTAGTTTTGGTTGTAAGAGAAGTAAATAATTGAAAACAGTGTGCTTTGCACTACACTGCTGAAGTTAATTGGAGGTTTGTAGTTTATAGTCAAGGACTTGCAGGATCAGCAGTCACCTGATCCTGCACATACTTTTAGCCATACTCTTTTAAACAAAATCATAATTTCAAATAGAAACATACTGACTATATGTAGAAACCTCAAACTCTGCTGGAGTAGAACCTTTGTGCCTCTTAATTTTTCTGGATAAACATTATAGAATGGTTTGGTTTGGAAGGAACCTTCAAGACGATCTAGTTCGGGGGGTGCCATGAGCAGGGACGCCTTCTACTAGACCAGGTTGTTTAAAGCCGTGTCTAATACATCCAGGGATAGAGCCTCCACAACTTCTCTGGGCAACCTGTTCCACTGCCTCATCAACTTCACAGTAAAGAATTTCTTCCTAATGTTTAATCTAAACCTACCCTCTGTCAGTTTGAAGCCATTTCGCCTTTTCCCATCATCGCATAACCTTGTAAAAAGTCCCTCTCCAGCTCTCCTGTAGACACCCTTTAGGTACAGGAAGGCTGCTAAAATATCTCCCTGGAGGCTTCTCCTGGCCAAAAACCCCAACTCTCTCAGCCTCTCTTCATTAGGAGAGATGCTCCAGCCCTCTAACGCTCTTTGTAGCCCTTCTCTGGACTTGCTTCAAGTCCATGTTCTTCTTATTTTGTGGGCTCCAGAGCTGGATACAGCACTCTAGGTGTGGACCCCTGGGAGTAGAGTAGAGGCAGAGAATCACCTCCCTCAAGCTGCTGGCCATGCTGCTTTTGATGTGACTCAGGACACAGTTGGATTTCTGGGCTGCAGACACGTACTGCTGTTTCATGTCAAGCTTCTTTTATCCAATACCCCCAAGTCCTTCTCCCCAGGGCTCAATCCTTTCTCCACCCAGCCTGTATTTGTGCTTGGTATTGCCTCAACCCAGGTGCAGGACCTTGTACTTGGCCTTGTTGAACTTCATGGACTCATGTCTACGTGTGCCCAGGCCCCTCTGAATGCCATCCCTTCCCTGCGGCGTGTCCACTGCAGCACACAGCTTAGTGTCGCTGGCAAACTTGCTGAGGGTGCGTTCAATCCCACCGTGCGTGTCAGTGACAGCAATGTTAAAATGGCCTGTCTCAGTACTGACCCCTGGGGACACCACCTGGCACTGGTCACTACTTGGACATTGAGTCATCGACTGCAACTCTTTTTTAGCGACCGTCCAGTCAATTCCTTATCCACTGAGTGGTCCATTTTTCAAATCTATGTCCCTCAGGTTTAGAGACATCCTCCTACCCTGTCATCTTACATCAGAATAATAATAGCATTGCAAAGTGGTCTGGCATTTCTGGCCAGTAAAATTCCCCAGGGAGTTTCTATACTTTTAAAACAATTATATTAAGGACAAATTTTACTAAAGAAGCAGCTGTTAAAGCACTTTTTCTTGAGTGGCAAGAATGAGAACACTAGCTTCAGGCATCCTCTGTGCCATTCTCTGAAGCCTACTTATCTGTACAATGTCTACTCTCCAGGAGTTGTAAAGACAATCTCTCTTTCACAGAGTTTGTAACCTAGTGCCCTAAACCTGCATTGGAATTCAAGGAGCAGAGGGCTCTAGACCTGTTTCTTATTACTTTGATATTTGTCTGCGTAGCTGCTTATATAGGTCAGGCTTTCCAAACTGATCACAGTTTGGAAGTGGGAAGGCGGGGAAGCGGGAAATGGAAGAAATATTGCTGCATTTGAATGTGATTCTTTTTTTTATTTTTTTAACACTTTAAGAGGCCTTCTGGCTTTTTCCTTCCTGGGTTTTTCCAGCAGACAGAAAGTTGACGATTTTGTCTTGCTGTTTCCCCTGAAGGTGTAATGGTTCAAAATTACGTAAATGGATGTAAAATTTGTGACAAAATCCATATCATTTTATGAAGACAGGAAACCTGAGCCTATACTCAGAGGTGTGTTTATATTCCAGTTCTTAGAAATGCTGTTGCTCCAAGAAGGACCTACCTGTTTTAGGTGACCACATGAAGGTTTTGTGGTTTAGATCAGCTTTACCAAGCAGCTGACATTTGTTATTGCTCAGAGTGACTACTCAGGAAAGGCTGTGTTTCGTACTTTAAATCAGAAATCTGTCATGTGACCTGTTGTCAAGGACTTGCAGCAAAAATGGCTAGTCATTTTATTTTATTTCTTGACATTAAGAAGTTTCAGTTGTTAAGTGCTAGTGAAAACTGAAGTTTACTTCCAGTTACAAGAAATGAGAGCTGTGATCACAGTGGAAAGAAATAGTTGAAAAACTAAGCAAAGTTCTTAACACAAGAATTGCACCTGGCTGAAAAATCAGTGGGAGATGTGTTTGGTTCTTCAGTTTGGACTTAGGATTTTCCTGACTTTAGGAATGAGAGAAAAAAATTCTATTACATGGCATTGGTATATAATTTACTTATCTGGTTGAGAAGAAATTTTAACCAAAAAAGAAGTCATCAGTGAAAGAACTTTGGGGAATGTACTTTTGGTAGTATTCAATGTCATTACTTATTCATGCAAGAAGGTCCCACTCCACTGAAGAATCTTTCTTGCAATGAAATTGGGTAGAATTGGGTGCTTTTAAAAATAGAAAATAGTTAATTAGATGACATTAAAAATGCTATTCCTGTTAGGACTATGATTTCAGTGATGCCACTGTGACGCTAGTGAGTCCCTAGGCAATTCTGAGTAATGCTGTTAACACAGATGTTGACTGAATATTTGACTGTGACATGAAAAGTACGGTAACATATATGCTGAAGCCATGTGTATCCATTATTTGATTTATAGCTTATCTCCCATATATTGATAACTTTGGCCTTGGAAGGAAAATGTGTTTGGCATGGAGTGGGAAAGATCCTCACTTTCCCTATACAACCTTGGAAAACTGCTTCTAGGCTATTGTGAAATAGCATAAGTCATTATGCTTAATGTAGAATTACATGTGAATGTTAGTTTTCAGATCCCTGACATTCAAGGAAGATTGTAAATCTTGTCTGTTATGTTTTAATAAACCTCCTGACCTGCTGCTCTCCAACCATTAGATTTACCCAAGGGCATGCTTGCTACTGCTATTCTTCTGTTTCTGCTACATGAACAAATTGGCACAATGTATGAATAACCTCAGCCAAGCAGAAATAAAGATAGAGACCTACTTTGCTCTTCCCTTTCTTCCCTGGGGCAAATCAGATACTGAGATCCTGACCATAATTTTTATATACCTGTAGGGAAAATGCATGAAAAAATCCTGCTAGAAGGGGAACAATTCAAGCATGATAAACCACTGAAAACCAAACAATTCTCCTCCAGTTGCACCTGTTTCCTCTCCCAATTTTCATTTCTGAAGAAGTTAAATGAAGAAAGGACTTTGTTCTCCCCCTTCTCCCCCTTAATGTGTATTAATATCACATTAATATTGGGAAAGACAGTGCCTGTGTTTTGGCTTTCAGTGTTCTTTGTAAAACAGCTATGAAGGGTAAGTCCATCAGGAAAGAAAGAAACACACTTTTCCTGATGGACTGTGCTTCACAATTGTTTAGTGTAGGAGACTTTGAGGAAAGTGTCTTTACCAATAATAATTAATTTAGTATTCTGGTTCTTATAATGCAGGTCATAAGGAAAAAGGCATGGATTTCCTAAGAAGTTTTGGATCAGAGACTTAAAGCACCTGACTTAATAGTTCTTGTAACTTCTATCAACTATGAGTAGAGACTCATTTTTGGGCCAAATATGTTATCCTTTCACAAGTTTTGTAGAGTGTCTCTGTAGGCATTGAATCATATTCATATCCATTTTTCTTTGAAGTTTACTGAATTACTTACTTCACTGAACTGCTGTGACAGTAAGTCTCATAAATTTATGTTGCAGTACATAAAAACACAAGTTCTTTTTATATATCTAATATACATCACAAGTTTATTCACTAATTGAGTTTGTACAACACCCTAGCTGGCCACCCATTAGACAGTGAGGGCTGAGGAGCAATAGGCTTTCCAGTATTTTCTGTCTGTTGTTGTAGAGTCACTTTTTGGTGTCACTGTGAGGCTTAATATTTTTGAAGTAGACACATTTTTCAGACTGAAGTCTTTCCCCTTGAGTAAGCCAAAATTTGGAATTGTTATGCTTTTTTTTTTCTTTTTTGCTTTTAAATTTTTAAAATTTTTTTGTTAAAATTAGTTTCTAAAATACCTATATTCAATAAATCTTCATAAGTAATCTTTGCATGTCACTGAAATATATACTAAGGTAATAAACATCAATCACACAGTAAAAATTCTATTCTAACAGGATGTTGGTGTCTATTTTGTAAGCTTACAGAGCTGGAAACACCATGACATCTACTTGACATGTGCATGAGGAGGGGTAAGATTAAACTGGGAAACCCTCTAACACCAGAGAATTGTCTTGATTTCAGAGGCTGACGTCTCAATACCTGAAATGTGAATGAATTCCAATACTTCTGTATTGGATATCTACATATCAGTGTATATGAAGGTAGCTACATCCCAAAACATACACTGGCTTTAAAATGTTGTTTTTGAGGAAATGGTCACTAACCAGAGTTGAATTGAACAGCAGTGTCATATCTCTAATTGTATTGCCTTTTAAATTGCTCATTTTTAAATGTGTCTGACCACTTAGCATAACGTTTGTTGTGAGTGGGAAAAAAACCCTACCAAAATATTTTGTACATAGATTAGGGAAGACAGGCTTTTAAGGAGGCCACTTTGGGTAAGTAATTTTAGAAGCCTTAACTCTTTAATAAGGCAATTGGAGTATTTTTTTTGAAAAAGTAGGCATGCTTCAATGTTGATTACAGGTTATCCCTTATTTTTCTGTTCATGATTAGCAGTCACTTTGAGTGATGCAGGAAACTAATTGAAAGACATTTCTCTTAAAAGTCTCTGTGCAACCAGGATGTTTTTGGAAGGTTTAGTATATATCATTACCCTGACATTGTACATATCAGGAGTGACAAGTCCAGGATGTTGTTTGAACAAATAATCTTATTTGACAGTGAACTTGTATCTTCCTCAAGAGCAGCCTTTTCCCAAGAATGATTTCAATGTACATTTGCCTAAGAATTATGAGGGTTGCAATTGGGGTAAAAGGGCTCTGTTGTTAGAAGCATCTATCTATGAACACCAAATGTATTATCTGCTACTTACCTGTGCTTGGCTTGTGACACACCCAGTACTACTAACCATATCCATCATTAGGGATACAAGTATCAAGAGTGATGCAAGTTCTGCACTACATTTGGAATCCAGCTCATGTGGAAATGCACATGGAGGCATCAAAAGACTAGAAAAGGTGCATCAATATGGCACTGCTAGTCCTGCTGATGGGCTCCTTGCAGTCAGTGCTTATGGCTCCCAGTCGTGTGTAGATTTCTTTTTTTCTTTATTCCTGGTTTGCAAGCCTTTGTCACTGCTATGAAGTGATTTAACACATATGCATTAATTTGTTCTGCAGATGGACACATACACGTGCTGTTGTTTCACATATAAGTGGCAATGTCTGTGTCCATTGTTAAGAGATCAGGGGTAGAAGCAAGAGCTGTGTGTGTGCATGTAACAGGAATTGATATAAATAGCAACTGAGGTAGTTGGATGCATATGAAAAGAAAGGTAAGAAGGCAGTAGAATAGGTCATGGCTGAATTGCCTTTGACCCATCAGCTGGTGCTTGCCCCTTCAAACTTAAGCAGACTTATCCAGGGGCCTAGGAGAAATGGTTGTATTAGCCAGTCCGTATCCCTGCAAAAGTGAAAATGCTCACTCCAGCCCACTTCTGAAACTTTTACCTGTGGTAGTCTGAAGCAGTTTCACAGTATAATTATTTCACTGAGGGAAGATCTCCATAAGGAAGTTATTTAAAAAATTTCTCTCTTCTGGTCTTCATCATTTTACTTCTATTTCTTGTGTGTCACACTAGATAGATTTTCTTCTCCTTAGAAGTTCCATCTATCAAATACTCATGGATGCTCATGCTCACTCTTCACTATTAGATAGCAAAATTCCATGTGTTTAACTCCTAATCTTTTCCCATAAATCAGTTTCTCAGTCTTATCATTCATGCTAGTCTTTGCAGCCTGGTGGTGAATATTACCAGAGCTGCACTCAGCCTTTCAAGTGGAATTACAGCTAATAGAAGTAATGGTTATTGTTTTCCTGCAGTGTGGTTTCACCTTCTGTGATCATCAGGAAGGCTTTATAAACCATCAGTAATACATCCTCAGGTCTTCTTACATTCCTTCTTTGTCTGATTGGATTTTTTGGGTTTGTTTCTATTTCACTTGAGTTTAATCTCTTGCATCTCAGCAAGATGCATATGTGATTTTGCTAATTGTGGCCCCTGGTGTGTGACTCCAAGGCGGCACATTGTTCCTTACAGCAAGGAAGAATTAGCACTTTCAATGTTAAAAATAGCATTAAATACCCTCAAACTCAAAGTATTCCGTATATAGTTTAACAAGACAATGTTATTGTTATCAACTGAGAAAACTTTCCTGTAGATTTTGCAGCTTATGAATGAAAAATACTAGATTACCATGTGTTGATTTTATTACAGTAATGAATTGGAGCAGTTTATAGTTAGAAGAAACTCAGGCTTTCAGTGTGCTGCCTTTAACTCTGCTTCTTCTCTTTATTTTAAATGGGTCATTTTCCTCCTTTGAAGCTTAATATTAAAATGTTTTTATCGTGATTTCCATAATGTACATGGTTTTAATAAATGTATATCTAAAAATGTGAAGAAACAAGCAATCTAGTTTTTTTGGTTTTTTTCAGTTATTTTTTTCTGTAGGCCAAAGATGACAGCCACTTCAGTAGTAATTTTAATGTGTTCCAGGTGTTCAAAGCTGTTTTGACTGTGATAATTTCACATGGCATTATGCTGATGCAACCATCCTTGAATCATTCCCACTTTTGGTTTGTACAAATACTGGTATTTGCAGATATAAATCTTAAAAGAAGTCATTCCTGCATTGTCAATTTGCTTAGTGGGTATTTTGCTGCTCGTTGTGCTTTTAACCTTGCCATTGCAATTCATAGAACTCCAGGCCATATTCACAGCTCCTCTCTCAGTCGTGAAATAAGTCAGTTAAGATACATCTTCCTCTTTGTACACTTCCTTTCACTTGAAATGCTCAACAAATTTCATATAATTTAAATATTTACTGCTTATCTTTGATAACACTCTGCAGTGCACAAAAACTTGTATTGGGAGTGATTTTTACTGTTCTGTAGGTGTTTTGGTATGTTTGTCAGCAATCTCCAGATTTTAACAAGACAAAGGGGTAGAACATCAGGGGGAAAGAGTGAGTCTGAGAACTTGTTTCTGGCCTGAACAGGTAAACGTCTCCGCTGAAAAGTAGGGTGCACAAAATTTTTATTTGGTCAAGGAAGAATAAGTGAGAATTGAGAAGACAAGAATGAATGAGGACAAGATGAATTACTGTTGGAATAAAATGCATGTCTTTCTGCAGACCTTGTTTTCAGGAAGGAAAGCTATTCCTTTTGAGAAATGTCATAAATCGTGTGTATTAGCAACGATATCATGCCACTAAGAAAAGATAAAATACTCAAAGAAAAGCCATAGTGATGTAGAATGCAGAGTGCTGCTGCTTTATTACTAATGCCCTAGAAATTGTTGGAACTGTCACAGTACAATTGTTTAGTGTTGGGAAGAACTCTCTGAGAGAATTATTTAATGGAACAAGGAGGTAGTTTTTGCTTGGTATTCAAGCCTTACACATACCGTATAGTGAGATACCATATTGTGAGAAATTTAATGAGAAACTGATTTCTAGTGTAAACCACTTTGTAACTACAAGAATGGTGTTTAGAAATATACCAGTTTTGGTACCTAGACCATATCAAATAGGCATTGTGCCTTTGGGAATTCCATTTCTTATCCAGTATGCAGTCTTTTTTTGTAGCTTTGCACTGGTGACTCTGAGTGATGCAATTTGCTGCTCTGTCTTCTGTAGTTTGAACTGAAGTGCTTGGGACTGACGTTTGAGAGTGATTGTCTTGTCATCTGATGAGTAGGATTGTTGGGAGAGATTCCTTTCAATAACAAAAGGGAAGAGATGATAGGCAAGGGATTCTCAGTGTTACAGGATTCAGTGCCTGCCCTTTGTGTAAAGTTCTGACCTTTCAGAAATGCAGGTATAGGATGGAGTGTGTTTTGTTGTTTTTCACATAGCCAAGCCTTAGCTCACACATTTATTCCACCGCAGGAACATGCACCGAGGTGTTTTTGTAAGTACTGCTTCAGTCAATCCCTTTGAACTCTTATAGTTCTTAGTTCTGGTTCTTTGCTTCACTGCAGCTCACAGATACAATGATAAAGAAATTCCTGATCATGTGTATGTTGAAATAGATTGGTGAAAATGGCATCTATCAAACTTTTGACACCAAATCTCTAGGAAATCTTTATCTTCTAAGTGCACAAATGATGGAGACAAAAGCTGTGTGTTTGTCTTAGTGGATTGTTGCTGTATTATTACAAATTTTGGCTGCAGATCATGAGTGTATCCAATTTTTGACCCGGGGAAAGCACCTGAGCTTCAGCAGTGATTACATTGTTTCAGTTGAAATAAAAAAAGTTTTACCCATTCAGTTAAGATTGCAGACTTTGACCCAGGCATTTAAAGTATATGCAAACTTATAAGCAACTGAAAAAAAAATCATACAATGAAGATAAAGGAAGATTTAAATATTGTGTTCAGAAGTCTGTTCTCTCTGTGACCACAAACCTCAAGCAACAATCAAGGAGGCTATTACCTTGGAAACTGGCAGAGCTTTACCAGAAGCTGAGAGCTTGACAACATGGACGTGCATTTCTGGTACCTTTCTCTTATGAGATGCTTACAAAAATGCTGATAAGCAGTGCTGATGATGAGAGGGGATAGAAAAAGTCTTATGTAGTGGTATATGGACGGTGATTTAACTTTGTCTTTGCTTCCTTATTTAAAAAAAACCCCAAACTGTAAGGGGAATAGCTTACTCTCTGTAAATATCAAAGGAGCTGACAGTTGCTGAATTTCAAAGTTATTGACTGTTGACTGTACAACAATGCCTAAATATTGCATCTGTTTTTTCTTTTGAGACATTGAGCCTCTGTAGGAAAATTTTGACTCTTCAGCAATGTGTGATGAAGATGAGTAGGAGTTTATCTAGCTGTCTAAATGTGGAAAAACATGCTGGCCTGCTCATTCTTCTTGATCTAGCCTTAGCATCAAAGGAAATTTGCCTTGCATTATGAAGCTTGCTGATGTCAGAAGGAAAAAAACATTAGGCCCAGATGGCATGATGCTAAATAGAGCTAAGTACGAAGTGTGCATGTAGAAAGAGGCCAATCAGTTTTTGCTGATTCTGTGTAAGTGTGAGGAGGAAGAAAAATATTTGCTTTTCAATTAATCTTTCTTAAAGAGACCCTAACTGTGTATATGTTATAGCTGAGCAGAAACCTACTTGAAAAAACTCACCGCTTTTAGCAGGATGGTCCTGTTGCTAGTTCTCATAATTCCCATCTCCGTCATATTTTAATATTGACTGTTATCTGGAACCTTAATTTCATGAGTAAACATGATCAACCCTCTGTGGATGGGAAAAAAGATCAGTTAATTGCAAGTGTAGTAATTGTTCTTGATTTGTTAAAATCTTCAAGTGAGCAAATGCTTTTTTTACCTTTGAGTAGATTGGCTACTCATTTATCTAGAAAGGACAAATATATCCACATTTGTAGGCATGCATATTTTAAGTTAGGTTACTAGTAGAAGATCTGTTTTAGAATGAAAAGTGTTGATGTCCATAAAATGTCACTTGTGAAATATTCAAGGAAAAAAAGCCTTAATATTATTTACTTCTCACATTTAAAGCAGGAATACCAGGTACTTCTGTTTTCATCAGTTTCCTGGAAACAAAAACCCAGACAATATTAAATGTCTTCTATGGAGCTAAGTTTGATTTATTTTATACCATTTATATTTATTCCAAGATAACTCTAGGTTAGATTCTGGTTTCTTTATGTATTACGGATAAAAAATAAAAATCAAGCCTAGATTCTTTATTTTGTACATTTCTACATGTAGTTGTACTATGCATCAGTGTTCCATGGTGATGATGTGAATTTACAATGTTACATGCTCATAGCAAGATCTGTGTTCGTTCTTTTAATTTTGATAAGAAAAGTGAAAATTCAGACCACACTTTTGATTCTTCTAAAGTAAAGTTATAGTGTTGACTAGCAGGATTTTTGCTATATAAACTTTCAGTTATTGTGCTGATTAATATTGCTCTGAAATATTTTGTAGATTAGGTCACTGCTTGTTAAAGGTCATTACTTCTTAATAAAAGGTGTTTCATTTTTATCAGATGTGAAAAACACTCCCACATATTTGCACTGCTTCATCGGAATATTCTTATTGTGTCTCTTTTGTTTGCTCTTTTTATCACTTTGATTTGATGTGGATCTTTCTGGTGATACAGATGTATATGTTCTATGCATATCCTTATATATGTGTTCTTTTTTCATAGAGTACCTGGTATCATGGTGATTGTGGCATAAGACTTCCCCTGCCCACACTTCAAAGAAAGTACTGAATCACAATCCATGTCAAACAGATTTATCTTAAAGGTTGAGAGGAGGAAGAAGCCATTACACAAATGAAGAGGAGAAAAGATCTTTCATACATAGGATAGATTGGGTTTTTTGCTTTATTTAGGGTATGATAGTATATCTGAAACTAGGAAGTAAACAAAGCAAAAAGGTGAATTTCACAGGATGTCTGTAAACTGATAGGATTCAAAGATTTAAAGAGGTTCTCCATAAATTTCCTTGTCTAAAATCTAGGTGCTATCCCTTTTATTCACTAGGTTGCATTGTTACAACCTTCTGTGGGTGGCAGCCTTTTCAAAAGGGAAGGAAAATGTGGGAATAAGATTTACCCTACAGCCCCCTCTTTGGTAGCCATAACTAGTGTCATTGGTCACTAAGGTTTCTTCAGGCAATAAAGGTCTATGCTAATTCTCAGTCAGTAGAAAACCTTTCAAATACCCTATTTCCAGTAATTCTCCTCTTGACTCAAACTCTATCTCAGAGTTGATTGCAAAGGAACAAAAACAAAACAAAAGGAATAAGCTGAACCTAACACTCTAATGCTCTTTCAGAAGAAATGCTTCTTTCAGAGAAGATAAGCAAAAACAAAAAGTGTTTGCTTTTGTATGATGTGACATCTGGACTTGCATCTGGAAATTTTGTTTAGGCCTGGAAACAGATGATGCAATAACCACTTTTATAAATATTGACTGCTTTTTATTAGAAATATTCCAACCAGAAATATGTGAGCTGCTTCCCTAAAGTTTTAAAGTCATTATATATGACTTTCACAGGTGTTGATTTGGTTTGCTATGATATTTAGCTTCCTTAGGTGTTCTGGCACTTTTCCATCAAATTTTTTTTTGACTAGAGTAGTTTAGTGTCCTCTCTACCGTCACTTCAAAAGAGACAAAGGTGATAGTGTCATAGCATGTACAATGTGTTACCTACATTCATTTTGAAACCCATTCACTCTGCTTTAGCATGGAATATGATTCTAAGGAAATATTCTGTATAATAATACAGTGAAGAAAAATAGATTTTGTTGTGACCTTGAAACTGAGCTCTTCTGTTCTGAACCACATTATTTTGTTAAATACAAGGGAAGTGGAGCCAGCCTCTGACCTTTTGTTACCATGCAGCTTTAGGAAATAGAAAAGTCATTCTGGTGCTCAAAAGTTCCATTACAGAGATACCGTTTTTTATTTAAAGAGGGGATAAAACCCCACCAACCAACCTCGAAAAGATTTAGAATTTTAGTCTTTTACCAGAAAAATGGAACTGTTTTCAATATTGGCGTAAATTAAAGCTGCTTCTACAGAGACAGTAATATCTGAAATTAATCACAATCCATGTTTTCCTCAGCCCTTTTTGATACCACAGGTGCTTAATACCTCTGAGGAATGCATTTTCACCTCATCAGTCCCTTCAAGAAAGGAAGCTGTAGCAGAGAACTTATTAAATTATTTATCCTAATTTTCGGGACTTTTGTGAATCTGCATTTGTAGCTCTGTATTTTTGCTGCAATAGGATAGTTCACTTTCAGCTGGTGTATCACTCATATCTTACTAATTGAGAGATACAATGTCCAGAGGAAGCAAAGGTGTGCTTTGTTTTAAATATTGATGTTGCAATTTAATCTTCTTCCTTAAAACCTTTTCCCATGCTGCTGCTCAGTGCAGGGTTACCACGGAACGGTGATGACCTTCCCTGGGGTGCCAGATCCTGTAAATGAGGACCTGTTCAGAATCAATCCTTCCTCAGGACTGGAGTACTGGGGGAATGCATGCCACTCCATAGTGCTTTGCAAAACTCTTCTTATTACCTATATGTTGGGATAGATTTAGAGGACTAAAAATATTACATGTAGAAGCTACTTATGAGTCAGGATTAACCCTGAAGTATTCCTTTTATTTGTTTCAGCTAACAGGCTGCCAAATGAAGCTGCTCCCAGGCTGTCTCCCATGGTTCTTCAGACATATACATCAGTCTTGAACCTGAAGTGTGTTTTCCTAAAATTTATATGGAGGGTTCTTCATGTAGATATTTCCCTTATCTTCTTTACCAGAGAGGATTTCACCTTTGTGCTTCTGACATTCTTCAGTTCTGATCATTGACCTTGTTCTGAGCATCCCTCTTCTGGCAGGTGAAGTTGCAATGGAATCAATAGATGAAAGCGATGCTTTGGAAGTGTGCTCCCAAGCAGGTGGGCCTCAGCTAGCCCTGTATCTCTGGAGTGTGGAACCACAGTGTATTCATCCTGTGCCAGATCTTCCTTTTCTGGATGGCTTACATGCTTCCAGGTCATGCACAGATTTAGAACTGGTTGGATAAACCTGTTAATGAGAGCAGGCAATCCAGTCAAGTTTTTAAAATTTGTTTTACTAGGTTTTTAAAACTATACTCAATGAAAAAAAACCTAATGTTTTTGGTGATACTGTTAGCATTGGAGCTGTTGAGCTATGTTAGTGATGGGTGTTCAGAGCAGTATGTTTCAAGCTGCATTCAGATGATGAGAGAGGTTGCTTTATTTTGATCAATGTGAGTGTGCTTTGTAGAAGGAAAGGACTTAACAAATGGTCCTTTCTTTAAGCATTGTCTAAAGACTAAAGTCTTCTGGATAGACAAATAGTATCTGAGAAACCTGGATCTGAATCCAGTTTGCTACTTGGACCCACACTATGCTTCCAGCAGATGGGCTGAGAGAGTTTATAGATGATGAAGATAAATAATGTGCATGTACTGTGTCACTGACAACTGATGCTGTTCTATTTTTAAGCCTCAGTTCCCTCCATTTAGCACTACAGTTCTCTTCCTCTTCTGCCCTGGGCTTTCAGGAGAAGCGAAACACTGCAAACCATTAGCCAGGTACTAGAGACACGTCTGAGTTGTTAATCAAGGACCAGGTAGATTGAGGGATGGGGAAAAAGCCCTAGGCTGCCAAGTTTCCTGATACAATCCTGAATGAGCAAAATCTGAAACAGCTTGACCAGCTGTCAGAACCTGGAAGTGGGCATGACGTTTGTTTTAAATTCTTGTTGGGCTGAGAAAAACCACTAGTCCAAATGTCAGGGAACTATTTTGCTTTATTTTATTTTATTTATTTAGCAGCTAATTAATCATAGAAGTGTTGGCTAACAAGCTCTCAACTTTTATAATTATCTTTAACAAACTCCCAACTCCTGCAACAAATTTCAGGTACAGAGTGGGGGGCAGAATACAATCACTGCACTTGCCAGGATAAAATAAGAGTACAGAAATCAAGATGGAAGAGAGAGAAAGAAAAAGGTCACCAGTACTTAGATCTCGTCTTTCCTGCTGCCCTGGATGGTCCCGATCACTTCCTTTTGTAGATTACCTGGTGCACTCCGCTTGTGTAAAATAGATTTTTCACACCATTTGCACATGTAGTTCGTGCATGCATGTTCAGCCCTTTGGAACCCTCCAGGAAGTGATGGGGGCAGGACCTGGGGATCTGTGCTGGTTATAGCTCCTTATTGAGCTGTCCAGGACTCAACCCTTTCCTAGACACAGGTGCACTGAGCATGAGTCTCAAGGTAGAAAAGGAATTTGGCTCAGAACAGCACTGCCCCATCTCTGCAGGACCCTCTCTTGCAATCAAAACCTTCCTGTTGCAACAATCAGAATGTTTGAGATAAAACATATTTATGTGCTTATGCCTGATCCTCTCCACCACCCAGTTCTCCCAGCTAAGGTACACACAATACTCAAGTCATGCTTGCCTTATAAAGCTGTATCCTGGAAACACCTCAGAGATGATGGGGCAAGACAGCTTCATAACCAATTGTGAAAGGATTGTGTTTTCAGTTAATGAAGTGGCTTTACAGTGCTTTTGTTCACTTCTAGGAAAGTGAAATGGACAGGAAAGAAGCAGAACTAGGAGATTTGGGAGACCCTTTATGTGATAGTGTGGTAGTAAGAGGCAGGGGAGGAATAATCTTAAATGATTAACAATTAATGCAGATGTATGAAGGCAATGAAAACAAGGATCACATAAGGGAGAGTAATTATTGATGTGGCAATAGTCCATGATGGCTTGGCAATAAAGGAAAATAGAAGGAAATATGGCAGGGATGCAAACACAGGTCTGTTATAGTTTTTTAGCTTGCTGGTTAAGGATCAATACCTTATTAGAGAATGTGTCTGAACTATGTGGATGTGGGAATACTTTCTGAGCAAGGAAACTGAGAAGGTTTTCTGCCAAGATTTATCATCTGAATGATGAAGGAAGCAGGATCTTTGGTGTGCTCTGGAGCACAGCTCCCTATTCATATTGATTTAGAGTTGGTGGTAGCAATTATGATGTGTTGTACTCGCACTGATGTAAAACCAGCAGGTTTCAGTCTGAGCTTTTAGTTTCCCAGTTAGTGGAGCTGCTTCACTCTGCACTCATTTACCAGTTCATTCAATTGAAACTTTTTATCATGACATGAGGTACTTGTCTGCTGATCTGCTTGAATCCAACTGATGTCTGGTATGGAGAGGAAGCCTAATTTGTTTTACTTGCCATTGACAGCTCTAAATGTGGCAATAAAAAATTGTGTGTAATGTCTGTAGTCCTGAAACACATGTGAAGACATTCTTTTTTGTCTGCTTGCTTTCTTGATTACCTTCTTTCCTGTGATAACAGGAAAAAGACCCTGTTTATGTTCTCACAGTGCCTTCCTTTGGTTTTGTGTAGTATGTATTATAGGAAGGTTCAGTGAGACCCAGAACTGACATATTGAAAAGTTAAGATCTCTTTGCCTAACTGAATTCTTGTCCATAATTTGGAATTTTCATACCATTCATACCAGTGAGACCCCTGGAGGACCAGCACAGTCCTGTTTTGACACCTGAGGAGGTACATAAATTCCTATCTGGTGAAAGAAGAATACTTGCTAAAATAATAATGCAGCAGTATGTTTTTATAGTTTAAGTAAAAATCCAAGAGCTGCAGCTCATATTTTACATGATTAATAATGCGTCACTTTGTTTTTGTTTGTTTGAATTCTGTTTTAACACCCAACAGGAAATTGAACTCTAGATTATTTGTTTAATTTGTGTGAAAAAAGTGAGGCAATAAGTCCTGTGTTCACTGAAGGTTAGTTAAAGTGCTTGTAAACAGGCTCTATAAGTTCTACTGCACCTAAACCAAAACATGATCTTTGGAACATTTTTAGGAAGGACGTATTGTGGCTTAGTTCTAAGATTTCCAGTCCTGTTTGAAAAACTTAGAGAAAAATTTTTCATTTACTGTTATTAGGGAGTGGATACTGGGTGAAAAATGACATTGCTTTTTAGCTTCCTGCCAAAATTCTCTCTACATTGTTGAGTGTTTTCTGGATATACACAGCTGCTGTTTTTCTTTAAACCCTAAGTATCAATTCAGGTTCATTGGTATTTTTGCGTTGATTCATTTTTTTCGTCCTCTGTTGATGCCTTTTGGTCCTTTCAAGGCCATTTTCCTGATTTTTGTGATCTGGCAGGAGGGTCTTTACATTTATGCCAAAGTCTATGGCTGATAGTTACATCTACAACACAAAAAGATAAAAGGAAACTCCTTTCTCATCTCACTTTGCCAGACAAGATATTCTAAGGAGAAACCTATATATTTGCTGCTGTGAATGGGTTGCTTGGTGGTACTGAAAATCATGTTGAAATATTTCACATTTTTTTTCTTTGAATGATCGTGCTGCAGGATCCCCACTTATCTGTCTTTGCGCCTTACAGACAAAGCTATTCTCATGGACTGGAGCAATGAAGACTCTGAGAGTGTTAGGTTTTAGATTTTGTTTCCATAGTAAATACTTGGCACTGAAAGGGTTTCCCCATTTAATCAGAGCAGGCAGTTAATCACTCATGGGCTACAGGGGCTGCTTTTGCTGTTTGTTTGCTCCTGGGCCACTTCTTGTTGCTTGGGTTGTTTCAGCATATTGCATCATCCTGTCCGGAGCTCATGCAGAAATGTTAGTAATTCATCTTGGTGTTTTCCTGTGTCAGCTGAGGTTGCAAACCAAACTAACAACATTTTTCAAAATGCCATTTTAAGTGGCAAAGAACTGAATCCTGTAGCCCTTACTCAGCCAAAAAAAAAAAAANCGTTTGCTGATTTAATAGTGTTGAATCAGACTCAACTGTCTATAGCATTAGAGTGTCCTGAAATTTACCACTGATTTCAGTTACTTTAGCTATTTTCTGCCAATATTAAGAATGAACTGCACTACACTGTAGATTGTTTTTTACATGCTTGAATGGAAATTTGAGATGTGAAATTTTATATGCTTAGGTACAGATTCTAATTATATAGTTGACTTGGAAATGCTACAAGCAGTAACACTTTTGACTTACCTTTGTGGTAATAGATCCAGTCTTGAATACTTTTCCCTGTCTGGAGTTTGTATGAGATTTTCTTTGATCTGCAGTCTTAAAGTAACCAGAATTTTGACTGAATTGTTTGCCAGGGTGAGGAGCTAGAAGGTAATGATTGCCTTCAAATTTCATTAAATAAAATAACTCAGCAATGAAAACATCCTTTTAATGTTCCAAGGACCTGAGCATTCACAGTCAACTCAGCCCTATCGTTTACTGTAGAATTCATAAATAGAAATTATTAATAATGACCTAAAGTTTTTACATCACACTATATTAAAATTTAGAGGATGTAATCCCCAGTAAAGCATGCCCTTCTCTTTGGATTCTTTACTGTTGAAAAAGGTTTGTTTGCTCTAAACTGTGCTTCTCTGTCAGTGGTGTCTGTTGACCTAATAAGGTATTACTAATCTGTAGAAACCTTGCCTTGCTTTGTTAGAATACAGTTAAAAATATCAGTCAGTCATGAGACACAAGTCTGTAGGAGATCCTTAGTTTCTTTCTCTATGGAGGAAAAAAAGGAGTAGTTGTTTTTAAAAGGAGTTATAACAGAGTTGCTATTAAAAGTGTAGCTGATACAACTGAAACCATCCTACCTATTGAAAAGCTCAGAAACTTTTTAATGTAAAGGAAAGGCTGTGAGAATGCAGGAAATGCCCCCACATCTATGGGTAAAAGAAATGTCTTCCAAGAGTTATTTTTTTTCCACTTCCATAGTGTCATAGACATTAATAAATCTTTCCTCACTCAATAGTAATAGTGAAATTAGGAAATCTATACCTAAGGCAGGAAAAAAGGAGTATGTTTTCTATAAAACCTTTGTGATATATCTCTGAGTGAAGTGCTATATATAGGGGAGGTTTAAAAGTGTACCATTTCTATTTTCTATTACTGCCTGTAGAGAAATGGAAGTAGACCAGTTTTTTCCATTTGGAAATGAGATCCAAAAGTCCTAATGCTTCAGAGTATTCTAATCAATTAATAAATTAACATGAAGCATCATCTCTGTCCTACCCAAGACACCGTGACTGATAACAGCATTATTGCTTGGACTGTAAGAACATGTAACATTGGGGTATTTTAGGGGAGTGTATTTGGTCCAACAGGTGTCGTACTGAAAACCTCAAGATCAGAACTGACTCAAAGTATCTGAATTTGTGTTCTTCAAAGTGAGTGTGTGTTCTCAAAGCTTACAATATTATAAATTAGTTATACTCTGGAAATAGTGTAAGTGTTATCTAAGTATGTGAAGACTAGTGTGGATAACAGTAGATTTTGAATTTTCTAAAGTAGGGAGAAAATAGAGCTTTTCTGCTGCACTAAAATAAACATTAAAAGGTGGTTTAAAATCCCTGTACTCAATAAATGTTCTTACCCATTTTAGGGACAAGGGGTAGTTAGCCATCCTTTCTTAAGTTTTACTGTCATATATGCTGTAATTCTTTTGATATTACATCTGGGGAAAGCACACAATTGAGAATCATATACAAATGACTCCAGTTTTATAGTGGTGACATTATGAAATTGTGTCAGCTAGAATAACTTGATATCTGTTGCTGACCTTTTCCAAAGATATTTAGTGTTAGAAAGCTATTGGAATAATTCCTTGACTAATACTAGGAATTATACTGGAATTTGAATTTGGTTTCTAAATCAGGGCCTAAGGGAGATATTTAGAAACTGATCAGCAAGTGTGCATCAGCCTCAAGAAGCTAAGTTTGGAAATAGGTTTTAGATCATTATTTGTTTTCAGAAAAACAGAGGATTAGCTAGAAGAAAGACACGTCTCCACATGTGGAGTGCTTTTCTGGTTTGTTTATGTTGTTTATGTCTACTGCCCTCTGTTATTGCCATTCTTGTTCTCCAGTGCTTCTTTTCAGATCCTTCTATTTCTTTGATGCAGAGACTTTGTTCCAGTAATCTGAACAGTTTTTAATGAAACTTTATATTCTAGGACAATTAAATAGTAAAAATTTATAAAGATGACACCGGGAGTTTCATTTGCATTGTTAGACACAGAAGTCTTTTACTGTGCCTACCTGTGGTTTTTTTGTTTCCTTACCTTGGAATTGCATGTATAGGGTAAATGAAAGGATAAAGACTATTTATATTTGGTGATGCTAATTCAAGTTACAGACAAAGATACTACTTTCTGTGTTTCATTCTGCCTTCAGAATAGGGAAATCTGATTTTCTGCTCATTCCCTCCACAGGGATGTGCAGGACAAATGATCCGTGCTGGCCTTGTACGAATCCAAGTGATGTGGCTCTTAGCTACCACCATTGAAGTTGGTCTTGGCTTTCTTCCAGCTCCAGGTCTCTTGGTATTTAATTTCATATTGAAAGGAAGAATAGAACAAAGAGTAATGATAATCTGTCATGCTTTAGGATGGCTGTTGCTTTCAGGTATGCTCAGAAAAAAATTCTGCTGTTTGAATTGCAGCAGTTGTTTCCTTTGGTGCCTTACAATGATTTGAGCTCTTTGCCTGAAGATATTGTCCCAGGAACCCCTCTGACATGGGGTCATATTCAGTGTTCTGATTCTTCTCTTCAAAGCACCAGCAGCAATGTGTCCAAGGAGGCGCTGCTTTGATGTGATATCCAACTGACATAAAATTCTGCAATAGATCATGACAAAAACATCAAATCTCATAAGAGGGCAGTTGATGGGCTTTATTGCTGACTTGACTGTGGACAGCTGCAGATGCACTGCCTCTAAGATTCTAGTAAAAAACTCCTTTTTAAAATAATTTTTCAGGTGTCAATGTCTAATAAAAAGAAATTCTAGGTGTGCACTCTTGTCTTCTAAGAAGAAAAGCAGTAGCAACATGTCAGCAATGCTCTTAATGTGTGGAGGTGCCCTAATGATAAACCTGGTGTCATAGCTGAATAGACAAAATGCCTAGAAATCATCCAGGACATAAAGCAGGTCAAAAGCTGTTTCATACCTTCCAAAAGAAGGTGCAGATAAAAATTCTTTGTCTTCTGTAAATGTTGCAAGACTGAGCACTCCAGTAGTTTTTTTCTAAAAATGTAAACTCAAGAATCTGCTAAACTTTGAGACTAAACCAATAATCTTTCATCAGATAATTTACTACAGTTTACTGATTCTCTGCTCTCTTCAGCCAAAGTGCGGTGTGGTTCAGTTCTTCCAGACCTATTTTGGTGGCTTTTGGACACACAGCTTGGCACTCTGGATGCAAACTGAGATGTGCTGGAAAACACTGTGCAGCTGTGTGCATCTCTTGCGTGGCACTGGGATGGGAGAGCCCTCACAGGGATCAAGTGCTAATGTTTAAATGTAAGCTCAGAGAAAGCAGAACTGTTAAACATTCTCACAGTATAAAAACTGCTAAATAGAACTTCCCAAGAAAATTGAAAGTATTCTTCCCACCTACTTGTTAGCAATGAAATCAAACTGACAAGCAAATAGTTCTCTATTTTTTTTTTTTGTGCAGTATAAAAACTGCTAAGTAGAACTTCCCAAGAAAATTGAAAGTATTCTTCCCACCTACTTGTTAGCAATGAAATCAAACTGACAAGCAAATAGTTCTCTATTTTTTTTTTTTGTGCAGTATAAAAACTGCTAAGTAGAACTTCCCAAGAAAATTGAAAGTATTCTTCCCACCTACTTGTTAGCAATGAAATCAAACTGACAAGCAAATAGTTCTCTATTTTTAATTTTTTTTTGTGCGAGTTTGTTTGCTACCTAGGTGTTGTGGTCTTTACACAGGAGTTAAAATGTGTAATGTAGGATCATATGTTAAAAGTATCTATGGAACAGATTCTTCCTCAGAGCATGAGGGTGAAGTAAATATTTGGATAAGGTTGAGATAATTCTGGGGTGAATATGTATCTTTCATGTGTCTTTCCTGTGCCCTAAATTTATCTGAAAGCTTAGAAATCTTCTTTACATTGGCCCTTTTCTTTCATAGTTGTGTGTTTTGTTTCGGTGTTTTTTTTTTTTTTTTTTTTTTTTTTTTTTTTTTTTTTTTTTTTTTTTTTTTTTTTTTTTTTTTTTTCTTTCTGGGCTGTTTCTGGTGTGTTAGTTCTGTGTGGATAGTTTTTTCTAGGTATCATCTGCATTCCTTCCCTTTTACTTGCTTTCTTTTATTTTTATTTATTTATGCATATCTGACACTACATGCTCATAGCACCTTTTATGTTCCACAGCCAACTTAATTTTAATTTGTGAAATATGCTAAGTGCTACAAAAGGACCAATATGAGAAATACAGGTGGATAGGTGGGCAACAAGATAGGACAGTCGGCTTACAAAAAATTCTTAAACCAATATTGTCAGCAAACAAATGACGAGTCCCAACACATCTTACTTCTATAGCATTTCTGTTCAGTATTTATCAGTTTCACCAGCCTTGAAATGGGAACAGTTGCTTTGAAAAATGGATTCAGATTATTTAGTTTCACTGTACTCTGTAAGTAGCAATGTGTCTTCTGCTAAAATGCTATTTTGTAACTTCAAGGATGATCCTTAGTAAATTATGACCTATGCCCTCTATGTCCCATGAAACAGTGGCAAGTTTGTGGTTTTCAAGCAAACCAATACTTGCCAGAATGGAATAGTGTCAAGCCTTTCCTTCAGTAGAAGAACACTGGAGTCAAAGTTGTAATTGCTTTGGTCTTGGAGTGTGAAGGTTAGTATAACCTATACCTCATTTGGTAGAAATTATAATTTGAATCAAAGCTGTTGGCTCAGGCATAAATAAATTCCTTATTCATAACCATTTACCTTATGTCTTTCCTGTGTGAGAGAAAGGATTTCTTGAGGGGTCTGTGGCATATGAATGCCAGATGTTCTGTGTAGTAGGGATGAATACCAAAAAAGGAAAAAAAAGTTGACATGAGAACTGATAGAGACTAGGGCATATCTAGTGAAATACTCATTGGGGTCATTCTACTGCAGCCATTTAGGCGGACAATTTGTCAGATATTCAGCTTACCCTGAGCTTTCTCATCTGTCAGTTCTGAGCCTGTTATGTGCTAAGGCTGAACGAGCTTGCATTGAATGTGTGTTTAAGGAATACCAGACAGCCCAATGTTTTAGTCTGTTCGAGTTACTGACTTCCAGTTAAGTACAATTAACAACCTGACTGGGCTTGATGGGCAGGCTTTGTGAAAGAAACATCTTTGGGAGATAACTTGGAGCCATGCCACAAATACACTCAACCCCCCCTCAAACATACTCTTGTGCCTCCTCTGCCTTGGTAAATCTCAACCTTTTCCTTACCTGCTGTGCAGAGTCAAGCCATGTTTTATACAAAGCACTCTATGCATCCTTTTTTCATTTGCCATTTTTTTTTTAGTTTTTCCATTTATATGAATTTCATATTTTTGTGAGTTGTGTGACTGTATTGCTATTAAGCACGTGTGTTATTGCAAGGACCTCAGTGCATTAGTAATAAAGTACACTAAGATCAGAATTTTACTGTTTAATTTTTCAGTTCTTTGAGGAAACAAGATTTTGCAGAGGCACACCATCATATGAACAAATAGTAATAAAAAATGTTTACTCCTAATAAATAAACTTGGGCCTCAATCCAGTTTTTGACACTTATCAGCAATGTCTTTGCAAACTGGCAGTGTGCAGGATTGTTTATGAATTTAGCTGACACGGGATATATTTCCCAGTCTGCATTCTTGCTGCGATCCCAAATGTTAGAAAAATAAATGATCTGGAAAGTTAAAAAATAAAAGTAACTGTGATGGAGTGGAAGAATGTGATATCGAATATATTCTGGATGTTTGGGGTATTGTTTGTAAACATGACCAATCCCATTTATTGTACAAATTAAAGAGGTCTAAGTCTGCAGGGTTTAGGTTTCTTTTTCTTTTTCTTTGGTTTTTTTTTTTTTTTTTTTTTTTTTTTGGATGGGAAGCTGCACAGATTTGTTTTATTTTGTTCTATTTTACTGTTCTTTCTCTGAGTAGTTCTGTAATGACAACAGAAACCTTACTGTTTTCCTAAAGTACCCGAAGCCTAAGTATTTAGAGTTGTTTGTCTTTGGTCTGGGAATCTACCTACCCTTTCAATCCATTTTATACTATGAAATATTGAAGTTTTGAAGGAAATTTATCATCCTTTAGCTGAAGGAAGAAAATACATTGCTGGCAATAAATGGTTGCAGCCATACTGCTATTGCTGAAATAACATCTGCTTATGGGACACACACACACATGCATCAGGACTTTGATCCGGTATTTTTTCCCTACATCAGTAGGATTACATTGGGAATCATAACTTTTTTCTTCTACATAATACTGCTAAATATTCTCAGCAATTCAAAATCAGTAACATTTTATAAATCAGCATATCATATAAACTCAAGTATGTATTCCTTTGGACCTTTAAATCCTGCTTTCAGAATAAAGACAGATTGTTGGTGTAGTAAATTAAAGCTGCCTTAATGCAGCTATTTTGTCCAATGTTCTTTCACGGACCCATATTAATATTTTATCCCCTTTAATATCATTACATGATGCAGGCTTAATTTAAATAGATTTGACGGGCCTCTTGGTTGGCTTGACAACCAGAGGAAAAAATTAATGTTCTGCATTTAATCTCAGCTCAAGGCGCTAAATTATTTTGGAGGTCGAAGCTGCCACGCATATCATGCTAAATTATTGAATGTAATAACTATTAGCCCGATGTCTATTTATAGATTTTTTTTCTTTTAATTATTGTTTACTTCATGCATCTTCAGCTAATTTTGAAGGGAATATCTTAAATTTTACCCATGCATTACAGTACTACTGTATCTTTTACAGATGCAGTATTGGAGATTGTTTAACCAGCAATTGAAAAGGATATGATGGAGTTGGAAGTCTTTAAAGCTGTGGAAACTAAAGAGCTTTTCTGCTGATGAACTGTGTGATGTACAGAGACTGTGTAACGTACTCTTAGTTACTTCAGTTTATATATATTTAGCTTTGAAAGTTCATAAAGGAAAGAATTATTTTCTTATTTTTACTACTATTGAAGAGACATGGATCCCAAGGAGAAATGGAACTGCTAAGCACATAACAGAAACCCCAACTTAGAGCTTAAGTGCTGTTAACTGAAGAGTACCATATGCTTTAGGAAACATGTAATGTAACATAGACTGAAACATAAAATGTTATTAACAATTGTTTAAAGACTGATATAACAGGAATTGTCACATTAAAGCTTGAAATAATGTAATTATTCTCACTAATGGTACATGTTTGCATAGTTTTGTATGTCCTCTGCTGTCTTAATTTGCCATGCTAAATAATGTCAAGTAGTGTGAAAATGTGTATATTCCTAAACAATGTTAGACTTCTAGGTCTGTTTGTTTTATGAGGGCTCTGAGGAAAACTGGTCTCTAGTGTGTATTACTCACCACTGTCTTCTGAATTGCCCCTTCTCTCTCCTGGCACAAGTGTCAGTTTCACTCTGATCCCACTGTCTGTGTTTTATTCTCATCTTTTAAAAATTAAAATAAGAAGCTCTTTATCAGTATCATTTAATAGCAATCTCTATATGATGCTTTGTGAAGTCAATCTTCTCTGTTGCTCTGAAGTAGCATGAATTGTGACCAATGGATTAGAAGGAACCATGAACATCTGGGAGACATCCCCTAATCATGAGTGGTGATGGACCAAAACTATTTATGTGCTACAAAACTGTGTGTGCTTATCACAAAGTGATATCATTGTACTGGTTGTATGATTTGCCACATTTATTGTTTAGATGCATAACAACAAAGAGAAGTCATCCCATATTATGTCTTGTAAGGTACATTGATTCAGTATTAGAATACTTAACATAATAAACTGACTCTTCTAGACATTGGTGTAACCAGAGTACAAGGCAGCATTCCCTTGTTATTCTGAAAGAAAAATAAGCTAAATGCATGCTTGTACAAAAGCCCATATAAAACATTATTTTTTGTATTTGTGTTATGTTGAACCAAGATAGGATGAACAAATACTTTTTTAAAAATATAATTGTAATTTAAGTAGTTCTGTTGTTCCCTGTTTTGACTGCAGTAGAAGGATTTTTGTTTCCTTGAATTTTCCTTTGTTTTTTTTATTCTCTTAAACAGTCTTCTAAACCCAAGCCCTTATCCATCTCATACCAACTGTTCAACTGCTGCAGGTTTGCTGTTGTAGCATAGGACTTGAAACTTTCCTGTAGCAGACTCTATGGAATAGCCTGAATTATTAATAGGAATTGATAGATGAAATAATTGCCTTGGCATCCATCCACAAATGTCTGTAGCAAAGCTGGGGATAAAGCCTTAGGCGGCTCAACTCAGTGTGCCTTGACCACAGCCTTTGTTGACTCTAGGGGAAAGGTTTGTGTCCCTTCACTTTAAGAGCCAGATTACCTTTCTAAAGATTTTCAGTTATTTGTTACAATTTCTCTTCTTTGAGATTGGAAAGGGGGATGGGAAGAAGGAAAGTCTTTCTTTTCTCTTGAACCCCTCCCCCTGCCTTTTAAAATTTTGTTATTTTTGATCTGATAATTAATAAGTAGAAAAAATAATCCCAATGCTAATATTAATCCTTTATGGACTTGTTCTCACTTTTCTCTAAAAGATATTGGAAAGGAGGGGAAAATTTGGGCAGGATTTTCTGATACATTATTACATCCATAGTCCTTTCAGTGTTCCCAATATCACATCTCTGATTATAATAAATGCTAGGAAATTTGAAGGGGTTTTTTGTAAAAAATCCTAGCAAACCAACAAACATTGAAAACCCAACAAAACCCAAACCCCACCAAAAGCAACACAATGCCCCTGTGATGGTTGTTTTGCAATGGCACTATAGCTTCTAATTTTCGTGGTTTTGCAGTTTTTATACAGTTTTTTTCTCCTCCATGCATTCCAAAGGCATGCCCTTAGATTTCAGTCACAGAAATACAGGAAAGACTGTTTTCCCTGGTTTTATGTGGGTTTTTTCTTTCCAAAGAACCTTTAATTTGCATCTTAACTTCAATGTCTCTTAAAGTAAAGTAGATTTTCTTTTTCTACCCAAAGATATTTGGTAGTCTTGAACTTGAATGTCAGGGTTTTAGGCCTTTTTTTTCTTCTCCCCACCTCCTTTACCTCCCATAAAGGTTTATTTGCATTATATCCAGGTGTCCAAGTGGATGGGTAAACAAAGTTCTCACTAGACACCCTGCATTTAGCATCCATATGTACGTGGGCTTGTTACTGTGGTTTAGATATGTTTCAGCATGAGCTCAGTTTTGATCCCTGCCTCTTATCCTTGGTGTACCCTGCCTCCTGCATCAATAGAGAAATAAAGTGTCTTAATTGCTCAGGCTTCTTCAGTGCTGATCCTTTCCTTACAGTGTCTTAGTTACTGAAGTATGTTCTTTTTCAGAGCTTTTGCTTACTGTTTTCTGTACTTAATGGATTAGAGAAAGTTGAAGATAAGTATTTCTGTCTTTTGCAAAAGATTATTCTGAGTGAGTACAGCTGATAGAGGACACATGCAGATCCAGACAAACAGTAGGAGCCAGTGTGTACTTTGTTTATTTTTTCACTATTTATTTATTTTTATTTGGTCGGATTAATCCAAAATATGTCTTCCAGAAAAGATTTATTTCCTTGCATGTGGTTTCTCCTCTAATTCAGGTAGCTTTTTTTGCAAAAATTGCTGGCTGTTTAACTGTAAATAGAAAAAAATTGAGTCTTGGTTGCCTGCTGGGGGGTATTACTACTACTTATTTTACTACATTTCTTCTAATTTGTATCTTAAAATATTACTTTTTATCATATTGATAGTCTTTAAATTCCTGATCCAAAATGGAGATATAAAGGTAGTCCACTAACTCTGAGTGAAGTAATATTTATAGTCCTAGAAGTGCAGGAAATTCAGTCTATCCAAGATTATAAATAGCCCATAGACTCCTTTATTCATCACAGCCTGCCTTTTGCTCTGCACTGTGAAATGCTGATGAAAAAAAAATCTATGGCTGTACAACATGCTAGAATAGCTTTCTGGATGCAATATGTAAGTCATAGCTTTCTGTGGTGTGTTTGTCTCTTTCTTTTCCAGTGAATTAACATGACATGCCACTGGTAAACAGTTAGGGTATGTCTTCATAAGCAGATAGGAGTTTGTCCTTCAATCTTGAGAGCAAAACTGAATGAATTGAATATGATTAAATAGTGTCCTCTTTAGTTTAGTTGGCTAATGTGACTTTAGGTTTTCTACCCTGCTCCTAAACAGTTTTTCAATCATATCACACCCATTCAGCTGAGAACATGACTACAAAAGCACAGTGAGTTTTTGCCTCATTGAGACCCAGCCTTAAATAAGTTAGTTGGGAAAGGGCTTGAGGATGTCAAACTCAACATTATTGACTTTAAAGTCAATGGTATTTTTGCTCTTAACTTCCAGAGGATCACAAACATAGTATAAGATTTCTCAAGCTATTTCACTAATTAAAAATTGATTTTTGGCTTTGTGTGTATTAAAGTTGAAACATACAAAGTTGTAGGTGGTTTTATGTTTCCACACTGAAATCCCCGTTGCCATACAGCTTGTACAAGAACTGAGCTGGAAATAGTGGAAAATCTAATTCTGCTTTGAAAGCAACACAAAATACTGCCAAAAATTGTACGACAACTGTGTACAAAAATGTCTTGTACCTGCAAGAATTTCACTGATTTTAATACAGAACACTTAATAAAGCTGGCAGAATCAGCATTAGCTGCATTTCTTTTCCCAGGCAAAATCCAGGTTCTGGCTGCATATCAACTTCTTTTGTTGTTCTTCTTTTGGCTAAAATTCTTAAGTTGTTTTTGGGCTGCCAATTTGCACTGTCCATGATGATTTAAATTAGTTCTTCCCAAGGGAAAGAAACAAACACCTTCTGGATTCGACTGTTTGTTCCTTCTCACATGGAAAAACATACTAGTTGTCAACAGACTACTTTACAGAAACACTGGTGCAGATGTCACTCCCAGCATCTGTTCAGCAACATTTGGAGTCTGAGCAGATTCATTTGATTCTGAGATTCTCCAGTAAAAATTTCTAAATTAAGAACCTTTCTTTGTGACCTATTTTCAGTTTGAACAATGCATTGAAGTTCATAGTGAGCTGAGAGGAAGGTCTGTCTGGACCATAAACTTATAGTACTGTTTTATTATTGAACAATTCTAATTATTTCTTTAGTAGATTCTCAGGAATGAATTATCTTAATAATTTTTTAATTTTATAATTCATTTTTCCAGGCAAGTGCAGGCTGGCAAGTATACAAGAAGCCTTCAAATCTGCAGTAGGAGTGATGCATGGTGAGTGTATGACTTGAATATTGTGAACCTAGGACTACCTAAATGACATCTCAGCTAAGCACTTACATTTAAAGCTCATCCAATCTAGCTGCCATTTAACATCCTAACCCTTTTTCCTCATTGTGTCTTAGATTGCAGTGGGGAGAGTACAAGTTAATCAGCAGGGTGAGTTTCTGGTTGTAAGCTGAATCAAAGTGATGGACTGTCTGAGGAAGCTCTGGACCAGTAGGGGAATGTAAGAAGTTAGACATGCAACTCAGAATGGTTCAGGTACTTTTGCTTCTCGTTTTGGACAAGAATGTGGACTAGATGCCCCCTTTAAAGCACTGCCAAGGCTATATCCTGATGGTTCTGGCTTAGCCATGTTATACCTTATGGTGAGCACATCAGTATGGGTGAGTGCAATACAACAAGGAAGAGAACTTGAACTTAATAGAATGTACTTAAACTAGTACAATGTATTTCTGTGTGTCATTCAGAGGTAGGACATATGTGCATTTTTTAGCTTTCTACTATCGTAGATACACATTGAGAGGTTGTATTTGCTCAGGTTTTGGCATTGAATTAAAAAATAAAAACTGGAAACAGTACTGTTGCCTCCTTATAATACATAGAGATATGATGCACAATGATGTTTGGAGTTAATCAGTGAGGCTGTAGATCAGCTGTGAACCAGTATCATTAAATCATTGACCACAATGAACATTTATTTACCTGCTTGTCTCCAGTGTAGCAATAAAATACGTGGGTGTCCAGAAACATGTCAGAGTTGACCTGCTGTTGCAGTGTTACAGGACATGCTGTCCCTTTAAGTAGCTAGATTTTAACACTGTTTTTAATAATTATGTGCTTAGTTATTTGATTCCTTAGCTTAAATAGTTCAAGTAGAATATGCAGGTTAACTTCTATCACTTGTTTGTAGGTGGAAGCTGATGAAAATCCTCATTTTGCATTTTTTCCTAGGGAAAGGGACAATATTTTTCATATTTCCTAGAGCAGCCAGCCTCTTTTCTATGCTGCTATTCAATAGGATGAACTAGGTTCTCTGAGATCAGCAAAAAAGATGTTGGAACGACATAGACTATTAAAAAGGATTTAAAAAAGTAGCTAGCTGCACATTTTAATAGAATAGATATTTTGCTGGTGAAACATTCCTGTATAAGCAATTCTATTGCTTGAAGTCCACAAACCTTTAATGCTCCTTTAATTATTTTCTATAATTTCACATAATATTTTCATTTACCTAGAATTCCCAATGAATAAAATCTAGTCTGCTTTAATTTCTTAGCGGTGATCCTCCTATGCAGTCTTACCTTCTGTTGACCTACATTTGAAGTGCAGCTCTCTTCTGAAAAGCTGACACCGTCTGTTGAAAACCATAATTTAAAATGTACTTACTGCTTAGCATGCCCTCTTAGAGTGAAAAGTCAGCAAAAAAAAAAAAAAAAAGCATTTCTGCTTTTTCCTGTGCTCAACTTGGAGGTAATAAATTTAAAAAGAAATACAAGACATTTGCATTGTGTATTGTTCAGCACTGATTGTTGAGCTTCTGTAAGAATATGGAAGGCTATAATTGCAGAAGGTATGGTGGTGGTTGTGGTTTCACAGGCCCCAGCAAAGTGGGGTGGTGGGATTTGTACCAGCAGAAAGATCTTAACCAGATGAGGAGAGGGTGTTGGAAGGCAAATGAGAGACATATTCCATCCTTCATGCTGCATAAGCAGTGCTGGTGAGTAGCATTGGAACAGGGCCTGAAAGATGTACCAGATTTTTTTAGCTTTCCTGGCTGGCTCACTTTTTTTTGAAGGAAGCGTATTTGAAAGTGGCGTTTATGTATGTATTGACTGGCGAGGAACATTCTGGATGGAAACACTAGCAGCTGTGGGGCTAGAGACATCAATTTCTTCTCTGATTTTGAGTGTTAACTTTCCTGTAGGTAGAGTAATACTATTTTTGGTATCAGTTCTGACTCCAAGTTTTCTTTAGCGATTATCAGGGCTGGAAGTAGAAACAGTAGTAGGTGGGAAAGAGAATGGAATAACAAACTTTTGAATATCTTAATCAAGAATCATTGGAGACAATTGGAGAGGGATCAAGAACAAAAGTAGTCTCAAGCCAGTGAAGATATGGAAAATGATTTTTTTAATAGTAGAATGACACAATCCATTTATGAAACTGTGGTGAAGAAATGGTAATGATGCTGTGCTTTGTGGAAATAATTTGCTGAGAGGGATTTAAAAAAAAAAAGTTTGATAAATTTTGAAAATATTTTGCAAGATTTGAGATTTGCTCAAAGATTTTCAAGTTAGTAGAACTCCTGATTGAAGCCGTGTTATAATGGAGCACCACGGTAAGAAAAGACTGCCAGAACATCCTGGCAGGATGTGGAAAAAACAGTGAGAATTTGCATACTGCAGAGTAAAGCAGGCTGTAAACTGGGAAGGAAAATAGAACAATGGTATCTTTGAATCTAGGAAGAAACTTATAATTTAATTAGAAGAAGCTTGTAAGAACTAATGCATAAGATTTCAAAAATCATGCAAGAACTACCTATCTTAATCTCTGTCCAGGCTCTGGACAGATAACTGTCAAAAGTGAGAAGTGAGAGATGCGTACTGTAAGAATAGTACCTGAGGAGAAGCAAAATATATTTTGTGCAGCAAAGAAAAGTGACTGTGAGAGGTCTTCCATAGATCTTTCTATCTAGTTACCAAACTATGACCTTGAACACAAATGAAACTTAGATGCTTCTAACTTTGCCCAGTCATGCAGAAACCAATACTCTGTAATGAAAGTTATGATAAAGTATGTGTGACTCAGTCATATTGGATCTAGAGTGGAGTTTGTGTCTTAGATTGTGCAGTGGGGGAACATGCTTACTAAATATGTCTATGAGCTAAATGGGATGGCCTCAGGAAACAAAACTATGTATTCTAGGGCTGAAAATAAGCCAAAGATTGTTTCAGAAGGATATCTTATCATAGAATAACATTAACTGCTGTAGATAAAGGGGAGAAAAAAGTCAAACTAAGTGAAAATATAGGAAATACTCTAGGACAGGTCAGATTTTCAGAAATGACGCAAATGAAGCCATTAAGCAAAGGGTAAAACTAATATTTAGCATGGATCACTGTGAGAAAGAATTATTGCATGTTAACATGTTTAAGGAAAGATAAAGGACTTGGTCTAAAACGGAAGCATTTTTGCATCTTCCAATTACTCTATGGTCTTTCATATAGTTATTTCTACATTCCAGAAATAACATGCCAGGGTGCCAACATGGCATGTCGTTTGAGCCATAAATTCTGTGCTGAATACTAAATGTGCTAACTGCCCATAGTAGAACTATTTGATCCTTATGACTTGCCCTACCAAAACACAGGGCAGCCAGGGGCTGTTCTAGTGTGTGGTGCTGTCAGCTGAAACGCTGCTTCGTGTGAGACCTTATCACGTTCTTGGTTGTGAGGTCCCTCCTGTTACAACAGGAGAAACCTCAATCAGATCGTATGCTACAGTGAGGGTTGATGTGACCTGCTTAGCTGAACCTGAGGACCCCTAGTGACTTTTCACCACTGGAGATAGTACAGAAGTATCTGTAACTTCAGTTACCCAAGAGGGCATTATCCATGGGGAACCATGCGACAAGAGTATGAAGGGCTGAGCAAATCCTCAGAGATTAAAACTGCAGAGGTACATCTTTTAATATGGATGGTACTGTCACTGACTGCATGATGACTTTGATTTACATGTGGTTTTATCAAGACTCCTTTCTTTCAAAGGGAATGATTAGAGCTCGTTAGAGCCTGACAGATGGAGTTCCTTCCCTGCTTCTTTTTCCTTTTCAAAAGTAATTTTGGTTTATGTACCCAATAAAAATATATAAAAGTCATAGTCACAAGATGATACGAAGTGTTTTTCTTGATTGCTTTCACCTAAAATACTGCAGGATGTACTCTGTAAGGCCGGTATCTAATATTACAGTGCTAATTGGATGTGTTCTTTTCTCATCTGTGTTTCATCTTAAATATGAATGAAGTGCTTTGAAAATTTAAGCAATGATATCAAAACGATATCAAATCAACTTTTTTTCCATATTTTGTTTTTCTGTTTAAAAAACAACAAATAGTTGCTTCATCCGCTAGTTCTAAATTGGCTAATTTTTTATACTCCTATAAAAAAGATAGTCACAAGAGACAGATGTGAAACCTTTTCTCCTCTCTTCATTATTGTTAAATGTTATGGCAGTTCAATTTGCCTCAGATTAATTTGGCCTGTGAGTGGCCCCACTCAAAGAGCAAATATCAAGCTAATTCTTGAGAGAAATTTGAAACTGTGTAGTTTGGGATACTTAAAAACTTTAAAGTGTTCACTGGAGGATAAAATTTCTCCTGGCCCATGAGGAAAAGCCAAGGGATCCTGAATTTTATACCACTGTTCCCTTGATCCTCTGATATGATAATTTGGTAATGTACCTCTAGTCTGGCTTACCAAATGCTTTTTGTACAGTGATGGTATACATAAATGCAGAATATCACAATTTCAGACTCAGGTAACTTAGCAGAAGCTTGACTTTCTCTTTGATGGCTTTCCTGTGCCAAACTTTCAGATTCTGATGAGGCACGCATTACGATCATCTTTTTTCCCCAAAATGATCTACATTTAGACACATTAGAAATCTTCATAGATACTAGCATCTAGAACTTTTCATATCTTTACCATTATCTCTTCTAAGTTTTTTTTGCCCCCAAACAGAATCCTAACCTGTCACTTGCCATCTCATTGTCGTACCAAAGCAGGAAAAACACATTTTCTCTCAAATTCTGAACTATGATGAATTGATTTTGTATAGGAAGCATCTTAAGGCTGTTAAATTGTGTAGAGTATTTTAACACATAGAAAGCCATACTTTAAGCATATATTGCTATGGTTTAGGCTGTTGGAAAAAATTGTAAGAGTTTTGTTGTTCTGAAGAGGCAGCATTGTATTCATTGAGAGGTCCTATGAAGTAACATCAATGGCGTGTTCCACTGTTCAGTGCAGGGAAACTATTAGAAGATTAATTTAAAGAGGAGAAAGCTCAAGGACTGCATTTAATTTTATTTGATTCTGTGGATCCGTGTGGTCTTGTGCAACCGCAGATATAACAGAATGCCTCTCTCCAGGGAAAGGAATGTAAGATGATGATTCACATACTTTGGGATAGTGGGTGTGACAGATAGTGGAGAATGTCCTTACTTGCGATGGTCTAGTCAGATCTTTTCATCACAGTTCTAATTCAGAGACCTGTAAAATCAGAAATGACCAAGTCATTGCCATGAAAATCTGTATTTTATAAGTGCACTTTACAGTTACAGCTCAAGCTGAAAGTAAAAAGTGAATTTCATCTTGTAAGAAGTGTTTGAAAGGATGTTTTAAGAAAAGTGATATACAAATATGATTGCGGTTGGTAATTAACTATAAATGCTTGTCTTCTGGGAAACTGAACTAGAGTAGAAACCAGAATGCCAAAGACTATCCCCCAAAAGGCTATAAAACATCAGTATTCTGAGATCCCAAGTGCTGGTATTTTTGGCTTTCATGAAGATTAGTTCATTTAATTATATTTAATTTATTGATTAAAATCAATTTAGTTGATTTAATTGTATTTAATTACAGTACTCAGTTTCTTGTTCAGGGTACTTTTGATTTATTAACAATTGTTGAAAATATTTGTCATACCCAAGGTGAAATTCTGTCCACAGAGATGAGAGGCAGTATTGGCATGGACTTGGAACAAATCGATCTCTTATCTACTAGACCCCCCTGTAAGAAGTAATTATATTGTATTAAAACAAGAAGTCAAAGTGCCAAATTTTCCGTGAAAAGGTGAAATACTTGTTAAGTCAGATCTTTGCTTATTAATATGTTAACAGCTTGGCCAACTCTAAAACAATATTAGGTTGCTCGGTTAAAGATTCAGAAGCCAAGAAATGGCAGATCTAAGTCTTGTGGGTATGTAATATAACAGTTCCTAATTAGATTAATATGTACTGTCTCAGGTCATGCCATATGATATTTAGCTGTATAATTTATTGATTAGATTTTTTTTTTCAAACCTTTGTTCTTTGTATAATTCAAAATTCATGGTTACATGCAAAATCTATGTAAAGTATAGAATCCAAAAAAAAGTAAGAAGTCAAATCTTTCTTATGGGGAAAACGTACCTTATCTATAGAGATATCTTTTTTAAACTCCCTGCAAATGGCTCTTTTTATTTCCAAAATAATCGATATTGATGCTTTTTAGTTTTTTATATCTTGTTTATAAAATTAACCTATGAATAAGTAAAATTATTGTAGTTAAATTATGAAGATTAACATTTTATGTATGTATGAAAAGTGGATTTGTATGATAGTTTTCTCTTGAGTGCAGCCCTGCACTGGTGGTTTTCTGTGGTCTCTGGTATCTTAAAGGGAGGTGAGGGTAAAGGTGGGAATAATTACTTTGTTAACAAAGTGTAATTCTATGGTAGCAAACTTCCATCAAGAGATATCTAATACTCCTGAAGTGTGTCCCCTCTCCTCAAAATCCTCTTCAAAGCTGAGTTAAGTAGTAGAGATTGGCACTAATGTTCATATTAGAGTAAATTGCATTGGAATGTTGAATGGAGGAATGGCAAGAAGTGAAAAAGACATTGATTTTTATCCATATTCACAGTAATTTTTACTTCACAGTGGTAATGGTAAGGGGTAAATATACTCCGTATGTAATGGAAGATTGCTTTTCCCAGCTGTGATTGCATTGTTGCTGGCTTTTTGATGCTTGCAATTCTAGTATATTAGAGGATTTTTTTGTTTTTGTTGTTTTTTTTTTAAGGGTTCTAAAACAGTTCCAGAACCCAGATTTTCTCACTGTGTATTTTTAAGGTTTAAAAAGATGTCTGATTTGAAGCCACATACACTTTATTTGGAAGAAGAATCACACTGATGCTTTATGTATGTTCATGCCTGTGATTAAAAGCTTTTTACATATGCATCCATCTCCTTTAGCTGCTCTGCTGTCTCTGTCAGAGAATAACAGTGCTATCAAAGTGACAAAGGCTAAGTTATACTCCTAAGGGAAGTAATTATAGCACCACACAGCAGAACGTAAAATTATCATTTGTTTGCTACTTTATAATGCGGTACCAAATATTTATCATAGTATTAGTAAAAAGGCCATAAACTTTATGTAGATTTTAGAATATAACAGTAAATGAACTCATACTGCAATGAAAACCTATGTTCTCATGAGACCCAAAAGAAGTATGTTCTAACAATGGTTTAGTCACAGTATAAAATATTCAAGATGTAGCATTCTGCTGTCTAGTTTTATACAAAAAATTTGCTACTTTTATCCGTGGGTATTCTTACATGTTTGGAAAGACCATTCTCAGGCTAAGATCTGTCAGTTTACTGTATCAGAAGGGAGATGTCAGACATACATCAAAGGTAGTCAGTGGTTTTAGGAAAAATCTGGTTTTAGGTATTGGAATAGTCTCAATCTGTATATCTACCTATGTCAGTGTAAAGAAATATTTTGTTAATCTGCAGTTATTTGGGATAGTCTGGAAACCATGGTTTTGTGTCTTTTCCTTATTTTCTTTACTGCCCTTTATGCAATATGCACCGTGCTCAACACGGGTAGTTAAATATTTGTTCAGTGCATAAATTACTTATTTCAAGCAATGCACAGGTGAGCTCTTCTTGGAAGTTAATGCACAGAGTAATTATCCTACTTTGAACAGATATAGCCACGGGAAAGACACAGACCTTGGTCAAATCTTGTCTGTTTTTCATATACATCAGCCTCAATGTTATTCTCCCATTCTACATTCCTCTGAAATCTCATCTGTCTGGTTGGTAACATTTGGAATTGTAACACACACATCTTCAATGTGATTTTGGTACAAAGATTGTTAAAAACTCTAATCTGGGTTTCTTCTACATGTTCTACAAATATTCATTGTAGCTCTGTGGATAACAGCTATGGCTCTTGAGCTGAGGTAAGGGGAATGAAAAAAGGCATAAATAAGAATAAGCATGAAGTTCATGTGCAACATTAGGATCCATATGTTGAAGTATATTATTAATTGATAAATTCATGCTTGATGAAATCTTTGGTAAACATTCATGCCAGCTAATATTGAGTCATGCTCATATACTGAAACTAAAACCAGGAAAATAATGCTCAACTCTGTAGACCATTATGACTTAATTGTTGCATTGATTAAATTTGGTGTATTATGCTAATACAGATCACAAAATATCAACAAACATGGTTTTGTATTGATCATATATCACAATTATATATATATATTATCAAATGTAATTGCATTCCATGCTTTTTAAAATTGGTTCTGATATTGTCTTATAGAAGAATCTGCTTTCAATAAATTTGGAATAAAAAATATTTAGCATTACTTTTCTGTAACATGCTCCAAAGTACACTCACCTTATATTTAATCAGTGTGCGTGTATCCAGTAAGAAAAAAAATCTTGATTTTCAGATCACTGGGTGTAAGTACTTGTCTATAGATATTGAATTGAAGTCTCTTGAGCAGCGAAGCATTTCTTAAGTGTGTTATACTGGAAGATACCTTTTTTAGTAAATTTATCTATACGGTTAATGCATTTTTGTATGGATTGAGCAAGTGCTGTAAGCAGTAGTAGATTCCAGGTTGTACTCCCAGATGGGGGCAGCATTGGTTTAAAAAGAAAACCAAGAGTCAGGTAGTCATGGACTGTTCCCTGAGGAAGCCCTGACTGTTTGTTCCCTGATAAGCTCCCAAATCAGACTAATAAATCTGTGGGTTAATAAAATGTTAGTCAGATCAGCATGCCCCATAATCACTGCTTGTTGATCCATTTGTCTGTCTTTAACCAATAAAATTATTTTAAACAAGGATTCATGAAAGAAGATATTTTCATAGGGAAAAAAATACAGGAAAGCTGAGAACCAACCACGCTTTTTTTCTTCTTTAGCCTTGGTAGGTAGTTTATCCTTAAAAATATGCAGCTATTGTTAATCCTGTCAGAAAACTAATTCTTTTCATTGCAACTTAAAATATTCTTCAAATATCACCCTGTGTTTTCCAAGAATTTCTTATTGCCAATGTTTGGCTATGCAAAGGATTGGAAGAAACAAGGCTGGTGATGTAGCGGTTGAAGATGACCGAGTTTACTACCGAGAACCTTCAAATGCACTGTCCTCTGGTGCATTTTTGTGTTTCCATAGAGAAAAATTCCTTCAGTCAGACAGGTGTTTATGCACACTCACCTCCCCTGTCTCAGAATATCACTGAAGCACATGGAAAGGTATCTTTATTAATCCTGGAAAATGGGGAATACATTGAGTAAATGGCAGCAAAAGGAAGAAAGAAAAAAAGAGAAAAAAGATAAAAGAGCAATGAAATCATATTTAGAATCTGTTACAGGTACAGCCTAGACCAATTTCATTGTTTGGAACTAAATGATCATATTTCTTCAGTTTAGTCCATTGTCAGTGTTTCCATAGTGTAAAGATAAAAGCTGCAACAAAGCTATTGAATTTTTAAAGGTAATCTGAGGAAACTTTTTTGCATCTTGTTTTTCTGTGGTTAGAGCAAAGTGAGAGGAGAGACATCCTGTGTCTGCTCCTGTAGAACTGACAGAAGTATTAGTCTTGAAACCTGCTGCCAATTGCTTGTTCATTTATTAACTGGAGGAATCCATTCCTCATTCAGTCCAAAAATAGAGATGTGGCAATCAGAAGATTTGCATCTTTCATTGTATTACCAAGAATGGTGATCAAAGCCTTGTAAGAATAATTGGTGACACTTGCTGCAGAAAATTTCTTCTTTCAAATAGGTTAACTGTCAGCTATAAAATTCCCTTCTGAGACAAAAGCAAGCTAGAGAAATGTATTTGTAAAACTTTGCCTTTGTGAGCATGAAGTTTTTGTGAAAGTGTACACAACCCAGGGTATTTGGCATATATGTATTTAATATGTACATTTATATATAATATGTATATATAATATACACATTCATATTTAAGTGTACATTTTTTGGGTGTACAAAAGCCTCCAGAAGTGTTATAATGGGGATGAAATTATGATTATGACAAATAGGGAAATTACACATATCTCCTCAGACATCCCTGCCTTCATATTTTGTGCCACCATATTTGTATGTGAAGAATTCGACAGAAGTGTTCATGGTGATGGCTTTTGGCTTTGTTATGAGTGGGGACAAGGTCAACAGAACAAACATTCTACTCTTTTCCCTCCAATTTTGGCATTAATTAATTATAAAGGTGCGTTCCCATGTTGAACATTATCTGAGGAAACTCATATGCTGTGTGCTATTTGCCCCACATATTCAGGTTCCAAAATGCCACCACGTGTTCTGGGACAGCTCATGTAACAAAAAAAACATGTCTCTGGTACAGCAAAGGGGATTGAGGTCTAGATAAGGTTGAATAAGGCTGAAATCTTTCTGGATGACTGACCAAATTAACTTGATGGGGAATACCTTGAGTATTTCATACCTTTGGATGTTCAAATCCTGTTGAACATACTGGATTGCCTACAGCAGGCATAAAATGACATTATCTGCAACCTTTCTGCAAGAATTGCAAGAAGAGTAATTTTAAGTTGCAATTAGAAGAAGACTAAATCCAAATACTTCCTAGGGAGAGAAAAGTTAGAGGCAAAGTGTGGAGGCACCATGTTCGTATTGCTTATTTCATTTCTGGGACTGCATTGCAGAGAGAAGTTGTAATTACAGCATACAAAGGCACTACTGATTAGTTTTTCGGCAACTCAGCTGAACACTGATGCCTTTAAAGCCATGGTAATATTATCTTCAGAAAGGGAGGGAACATTCAAAGAAGTTAGTGGTGCCCTTTTTACTGAAAATAAGCCTGAAACTGTGAGAATGGGTATTAAAAATGCAGACTAATATTCTTTAATGTAACACAATTGATGGTAAATTTGAGAGCCATCTCCCTAGAGGATGTCTTGTGCATGTGTTGTTCCTAACACAGCTTAAGAATGGCACTATTTAGGTGGTCACCGTTAGAAATGCTCTCAAATTCTCAGAAATTGCTTAGAGAGTAAGAAAGGGGTCTGAAATTACAGCATTTCTTCTTTTACCTGATTATGGTAGATAGACTGTGGTTGTAAGACCTGTTTATAAACCTAGTAATTTGCTGGATTTTTTTTTTTAAGGACAATACAACCCCTGCTTTTTCTTGCATTTTCTTCAGGAATATTATGTACAAAACAAAACAGAAAAGAAAAGGCTGCAGATATTTCAAGATATTTTGTGGGTATGCCCATCTTCAAAAAATGGGGGACCCAGCAGAGCACTAAATATTACACTACGCAACGACAGGATTTTCTTGCTCTTCCCTTTTTTGTGGTAGATTCTCATAACTGGAACAAGTGAGCTATTAAACAGACATGGTTGTTTTGATTGCTCAAAATATTCCTAATGTTTTATGCATGCAGGTGGATTGCAAATGTATCATGACTAATTTATTTCTCAATTAATGTTAGTCCATTAACAAAAATATTTGTCTACTTGGATTTTTTTTTTTTGATAGTAAACTAACTTTGGTTTTATGCAGATGCATTTCAATTTCCTCATTGAAATAATATTTGAAGAATAAGAGTGTTTTATCAGGTTAATCTTGGTGAAACTCCATTGACATTGGCCATATCTGGCAAAGTCCACCAGGTTTTATTGCACGTGATTGACTGTAGTGATCAGTGACTGAACACTACTGCTGTTTTTCATAATTTCAGGATATGAATAAACTTCACCAATGTTAAATGGAAGTGGAAAGATAAATGGAAAACCAGATTTTATTGTCAAAAAGGAAATTTGTGCAGAATGTAATTTTTAAACCATGTTTGCTGTATTTTACCCTTATTGAAGCTTCTCTTTACTTTTACTATTCAGAAATCCTCTAGTACCAAAGACTAACAAATCATTCAATTAAGCCCAAAGCAGATTATGAGGACAAGGAAGGTACAAGGCAAGGAAGATACAACTGCCTTGATATCTTTAATTTATGACATGTTCAGTACTAGTAATGTATGTAACTCTTGATTGGGGAATAGCAGAAGAAGGTTAGCTTTTGTCATACAGCGTTTTACACTCTTATATCATGGGGCAGAAGTAGGGGAGACAGGGGCAGTGTGTTGCCTTTAGACCTTTTATTTCATCTTTAATGAAGAAGTATAGTTCATGTCTTTATTGTATTGTCTTTAAGCTACAAACTTATTTCCTCTTTTCAAGAGTGCTGGTCCTTTCAAAATATGTCTTATTTTCGCTAACTTAAGTGAAACCAAGTGTGTCTGAGATGCAGCGTGGTAGTACCAGGATGTTGTGAAAGCTATCAAGAAGTCAGTTAAAAATAGAAAACACCAGGGAATTTCTGGTGGAAGCTTTCTCATCACAAAGGGCTTAATAATGTAGGTATCAATCAAGGACTTGGGTGACCCCGATCTGTATTTTTGCTTCTGGTCAAGAAGCAAAAGTTAAGGTGTGGGAAATCTGGATCCAGGTGAATGACCAAGTACTGATTGCTGCTCTTTCAGCAGTCTCTCCTTAACTTTATGTTAAACTTTCTGGAAAATGCCTGTTTTATCCTCATATAGAACAAAATAAAATTCTCAGCGTTGAAACGTTTTTATTGAAATGGCATTTTTATTTTCGTAGCTGCTGTACAGGTTTTGTCTGGGGTAGTGGTAATTTTCTTCATAGTAGCTGATATGGGGCTTGGTTTTGGATTTGTCCTGGAAACAGTTTTGATAACATAGGGATGTTTTAGTTATTGCTGGACACAAAGAGTTAAGGTCTTTTCTGGTCCTTACCCCACCAGCAAGGAAGATGAGGGTGCATAAGGAGTTGGGAGAGGACACACAGGACAGCTGACTCACACTGACCAAAGGGACATTCCAAACTCAACCCATGAGTTTTCCCACTTTTACTTTTCAGATTCTCTCCCTGATCCTGCTGGTGTGGGAGTGAGCAAGTAGTTATGTGGTGCTTAGTTGCTAACTGTGATTAAACTACACTACCTACCCAGTCATTTGAACCTTGAGATTATGTTCAAGCTCTTTCCAAGGCAGCATCTCCTCTCCTAAGGGCATAGAAGCTAGACCATATTTTATTGTTTCTTCTGTCTTTATCCTTCATCAATACAGGACTCTATCATATCTTGTTTCTACATCTCTTTGCAACCTTTCCCCACTCGTATATTGGTGTGGAGAGCTGCTCAGTAAAGCAGTCAGCTTCTGTCTGGAAAAATAAAAAGTAGAAATGCCTACCCCATTTACCATCTCTCCTATTTACACTGTGTATTAAGTGCTTAGACTGGCAAACTCTTCACATATCCTCTAGGTGGCAGGGGGAAATGTAATGTCTTAATAGTAAAAGCTATGTGAAAATCCTAACCTGAACAAAGCTCAGTTCAATGAGGGTTTTCTTCTTGAGGCAAAACACAGCGAAGTGTTTTCAGGAGGGTTTGCTCAGGTGCAAAATTCTTTGGCCTTGCCTGGAGAGCACAGAGAGTACCATTCATGTTACCTACCTGTGCTTTGTGTTTTTCGTTGGTTAGTATTCATTAAGTCTGCTAACTGGAAAGAAGTGTAATACCAGTTAACAACTTTTCACTTGGGACAATCTATAAATTAGTTTCTGGGAGGCTTTTTGCTGTGTTCAGAAGCGATGAATTTGAACCAAACTTATTAACCCTTCCAAAAGATATGTTCCACTCAAGTTCTAAAGCATTTTGAACTGTTTCTCATTTCAAGATTAGACTTTGAGAAATACTTTTTTTTAAACGTAAACAATTTCTAGAATGATGATATATTTTTTTAACCAGAAGTTTCCTGTTCTCATCTTAGCTTTCCATCTTTCTCAAATAATAGTGAGTGCTTTGCAAGACTGGAGGAGAATGGAGCAAAAGTTCTGTGAGCAATATCTCTTGCTCCCTTTCTCTTTTTTATTTTTTCTCTGTTTTTCCTTGGAAATCTGTAACAATATTACCATTTTTGTGTCCTGACTTGACTTTAGATTAAGGTAGATAGCAAATTTCCTAAGCAGCAGCTTTTCAAAGAATTGGAACCATGTCCACAGAAACCATTCCTCTAAATTTCTGAGTTTCTTCCCAGAAGTGAATGTTTCTATGCCACAAAGAAGAGAATTTGAAAAAGAATCTGGAAAATTACTAGCTATACCATTTCTTATAGGCATAAATACCAGATGTGGAGTAGGGAATTTCTCTTACCTTTGAAACTCCTGGCTGTATACATGCAGATCCACTTTGTAGTGGTACCTGTGATTCATCATTAGTTCTGTGGTCTCACTGAATTTTTATGGTTTCATGAAGTATCTAATTAAGTCTCTTGTCATTTTGTGGATTTTTAAAATGTAATTTTTTGCCTCTCTATATACATGTAAGGAAAACATGGAAGACAAAAAAGGGTAGAATTCAGAAATGACATGATTTGTGAGCCAAAAAAGGAGCTATTTAAAACCACAGGATGACAGTTTCATAGATGGATATTGTGGTAGGAATATCGGAATCTAAAGAACTTGAAAGTTTTATTTTCTTATTTCTTCTTTATTGGTGAAGATAAGAAATGAGATTAATATCTCCTACAGAAATTGTACTACTCTTAATTAATCTCTTTTTAAAAGGAAATTTAACTAAAACTTGTGTCTTCAGTTTTTGAAGGTGGCTCAGTAGTTAAGTATGGCCTTTTAAAGACTTATCATGGAGTACATATTACTGTGTAGAACAACCTGAAGAAAGAATTTTATATGATGCCTTGAAAATCTAGGTGGGGGGGAAATAAAACTGAAAGTTGCTTAAATGTTAATCAGAGTAAATTTGTGCAAGGATGGTTCCTGTGGGAAATTTGGCTGGTGAATGGAGCTCCTCGAAGTCTGAACAAAGGTATGGCTGCATTTCATGTCACGTTGAGTACACCTGTAGTTATACCAACCAGGAAAAGCAAAGGAACAAACAAATGCTCTTTCCATTCATTTTCTTCCAGTCTGCTGATCTTTAAGAGGGCCCTTATAGCTATAGGCACAGCTTTTTTGGTGAGCCTGATATGTGCACTACTTTATGCCTCAGATGTTAGATTTAGATCTTATTGGTTATCTTTCTTGGGATGAAAACCAATATTTCTTCTCCATAAATCAGAAATTTCATAAATTTAAAATTTTTGAATTAATCATTAGATTTAAATCATAAAGGTATATGCTGTGTTCTGTTTGTTACCCTTAGCATTTTTCACGTGCCCTTTCTTTTAAGCGCAGGAAAGAACCCAGTGACTCTTGCAGGTTAGGGCGTTGTCAGTGCAGATCAGTGTCACCCTGGTAATGGTGCATGTGACTGAGCAGAGAAGACGTGGTCAGTGTGACGTGATTTAGAGTGTGAAAGATTTCATATGTGTTACTTTTCAGAATCTATTTGCTAGTTCTTTGTCTTTTCTGACCCACAGCATGAGTCTTATTTGATGTCTCTTGTAATCATTAGTGAAAAGTCACAAACCACTTTGCTTACTGGACACATGATCTAGGAGAAAAAAGCCTTAATTTCAATCCTTATGGTGAATAAAATTACTTGCCCCAAGTTTGCTACACAAGAGTAAGGGACAAGAAGAAAGAGCAACTTAAAAAACCCCAAACCAATACCCCAGTGTTTTAAAAAGCTTGTGAAATCTTGTGTGGCAAGTTTCACACAGACAAACTCTGCTGTTTTTATGTATGTCAGATGTATACACAGGTGCACTGGAAAGGTGAAGGTGGCCTGGGTTCTTAACTAGGTGTCCCTTTCCATTCTAAATCATATTTAGAACAAACAGGTATTTTTGTCTGTAGGGATAGGAGCAATGCAGTTGTTTGGAGACCCAGGGGAAAGTTTGAAGCTGTGGGCTCCAGTGAGTACACTCAGCACAACACGCTTGGCTGTGGCAACAGGCCCTAAAGAAAATAAAAAAATTAAAGCCTTCCAGGGTAGTTTTTCCCCATAAACAGAAATAATAGATTGTGACTAGTCTGATAGTTTCCAAGGGCTCCAAAGCCCTATTACAACCTGTTGGTACAAAGAAATATACTTTATAGAATTCCACTAAGAAAGGTCTGCTGCTGGGAAAATGTAATTCCATGTTGGTTTATATATTATACAGTACTGGAAATTTAATATGTAATTCATCATATGCAATTGATGCAATATTGTGTTGCTACTCCATGCAGCTAGGGGCAGCTGGTGTTCCTTAGATAAGCTTTTTGTGAATAAAGTACGTGATTTTAACAGAATCTGCTGGGTGAATCATTGTTAAGAGATTAGGAGCCCAAAATATTGAAGAAAGAAGCCTCTAGGAAAATGGTTGCCAGTTGTTAGATAAAAGAATTACAGTAACAATGTCGTCCATAAACTTGGTATCTGGCTAATTATTCATAATGTTACACTCAAAGAGGAAAATGGAAAGGGAGATAACGCAAGCTATTACAGTAAATGTTAGGACTTACTGGAAGGAATGTTCTGTTTCCATTTTACCGTATTGGCTGCAGACTTTCTATGTGTGGAAGTTTTGCTACCACTCCACAGAGTGGAGCTGTATCAATGAGGCTGTTAGTTGTTTTCCATAAGATGAATGAACAAGGCCCTCATGGATGTTTATCAAAAGATAAAATCAGATCTTAAAGTGGGAGAGCCATGTTAGCTTATTGCTTTATGCCACTACAAAATAAGTGGATTAATAAGTTAAACAATAAAAGACTGGATAAGAAGTCTTGTTCTGGACAAATAATAAGAAAATTCAATCTTTGACAAACATGTCTGAAAGCAGCTTGTTGTGCCCGAGTTTTACAAGGTACTGAGAACCTGATATAATGTTGTATGTTGGATGTGCTACAATATTTACAGCCTTATGACTGAAGAACGAATGTCAACTGTGATTACAGTTTTCTTGCTTGTAACAATTTGTATCAGATTTAACCTCTCTTGGAGTCTACTTCTTTTGGTTTTTAGGTTAATATACACAAAATGGGTGTAGTGTCTGCTTACACTTTACTTTTATGAAAGTTACTTAAATAGCCATGCTATCACAATGATAGTCCAAACCATTCCTGGTAGAAAACATAGATAATTGGTACTCCATGAGCAGGGAAATCACATTTAGAACTGAACAAGCTGCTATCTCACTTAAGTGTCAAATGTGACTTACTTGTGCAAAAACATAGAATTTGATAATGGTTCTGAACTGATCAAACTTTTTAACCTCTTACATTCCATATATATTCGTCTTTTCTAGGAGGCAGTTACTGAAGATAGTGTTGAAATGCTAATGTAAATTTGACCTAAGCTTTTTCTCATCTCTCCATTCTGCTCATGTGTTTTACAGTCAATATTACTGCAGCTGCCTCTTCTCATTGAGTGCAGGTGTCTTAAAGGAAAACAAAGTTCTGAGGGAATTCCCCCTTGAGACACAGTCTACTCAATCAGAGCCTGGAGAAATTAGAAATGGTGAGTGAAAATGCAAAAAACCCCTGTGTAGGTGAAGACCGGATAATTGCAGTGTACATGAGTAAGCAAGTACTCACAGACTTGGTTCCTAAATGTCACAAAAAGACAAAATGCAATTAAATGACCCAATTTCCAGAAATGGGAGTTCTTTACTGAGTGCATGCAGTTGTAAACACTAAACTAGTTACACAGGCAGACTTTTGCCTGCACATAGCCATTGAGATACTTACCCTACTATGTAAAAGGCATTCATCATCATGGTAGAGGTCTACAGTGTGATTTCAGGGAAATGAAATAGAAAAATTGCTTGATCACAACACATTAATTTTTTTTTAAATTTTGCCTTGAAGCAGAAAATTATGACAGTAGCACTTTTTCTTTCTTATCTTAATTCTATAAATGAGAGGTATCTGCATCTATTCAATTGTATCTCAGATGTTTTAAGTTCTTTTGTATACAAGGAAAATTGTATTGCAGTGAAAGTCTATTGCAATAAAGATTGTCTTTAGTGATGGGGTTGAGAACAAATGTGAGACACATTTGCCTTTCCATCTGAATGAACTTCTCTTGCAGTTTTAAAAATTGTAATTTTGTGTAGTCCTTTTTTTTCTCTTTTAATATTCTGGGAGCTATTGATGTCAACAGAAGATAAAGCTGTTAAAACTAGTGTAGTATATGACTCCAGAAATAAGGGGAGTAACTAACTTTAACACCATAAAATATTTATAGTAAATTCTGCATGCTAGTTATTTTAGAACTTTGTGCTTGCTGTTCAATGTGCAACAGCAGTCTGAATTACAATCCACTTAATGATGTTAGAATATGGTAAACAAGCATTACGCTACTGTGAATATTTGAGCTAAACTATGTGCTTGAATTTGGAGTTCTTGCCGTTAGAACTGACTGAGTGGGTGTTAAGCAAGTTGCTGCTCCTCTGCTAAAGCTTTATCTTTACATTAAAATAAAGCTGGCTGTTATAATGCCGTGGTGATGGTTTGCAAAAGCCAGTTTGCAGACATAGGATATCAGGCAGTCAGAAGTCAGTATAGGGGAAGGGGCTGTTTTTGGCAGGGAGCGATGGGTAGCAGCCAACACCAGTAGCTTGCTCAAGGCAGGTCTGCGTGCTCACTGGTGTGACCCTGGGACCCTTAGACTTTGTACCAAACCTAACAACTGTTGAGCCATGTACAGCCTATCCAACAACAATCACACAGACAGAAATTTCCTCCACAGTGGAGTTATCTTGAAAAGTTTTCATTTTGGCTATGTCTGGGGCTCTAATGTTCAGCCTGTGGGGAGGCCAATCAAAGGAAGTGCAGACTGCAGCAAGAGCATGGCTGTGTTTGGGCAGCGACTGTGAAGTTTAATGGGTAAGGCTCAGCTAGTGCTTGTGGTGGAGAGAAAGCTTTGGGTCTCAGTCCTTGTGGGGCTGAACAGAAGCTGTCAAATAATGTATTGCCATTCTTTTCAAACTAGTCATTTTTTGAGAGAAAGTAGTAAAGAGAAACCAGGGAAGTCAAACACAGTCTATGCTCTAGAGGAATAGGATTGATTTTATCTCCAGCATAACCATGTTGAATTTTGCTGGATTTGTCGTAAGTGAGGTTCATCAAACATTAACTCTAGATACTGTATGGAAAAAGAAGTGTGTGTGCATTCAAAAATGCACATTCTGACATGCACTTTCTTGCTTGTGATTTTATAAGATTTTGAATGTAATGTTCTTGATTCAGATGAGATTTCTTTTTTTTTTTTTTTTCTCTTTTATGTTGTGGCCATGTGATCTCAGCTGGAGCCTGATATGTGGCTATGACTGACAGCATCCCTTAAGCAAGGGACAGTGAGTGAGAAAAAACTGATTACCTTCACATTATTGTGTGATAATTAAAGCTGTGGTCTAATTAACCTTCATTGCCATCATGTGGTTCTTCTGAGAAAACTATTTCTTAGTGGCATTCCCTTGCTTAATCAAAATTGCAAGGAAGTGGATAATTCTGGACTAGGACTTACTTGAATGGTTTTGAATATCCTTCTCTGTAGCACTGCCATGTGCCATCGTCCTCATTACCTCTTGCTTTACTATTTTATGTATTTTTCATCCTAAATTTACACTGGAAATACATGTACCTTGGAAATACAAAACCTTTTAAGTCCTCTGACTTTTTCTTTGCTTAGGAAGAGAGGTTTTTATGCCTAAAATGGTATGGAAGCAGGGGGAATTTAGGAAACACACATTTCAAGAAACTGACTTAGAACAACTGATCTTAGAAATGTGATTGTAGTGAAACTTTTCTTGCCATACCTTTTCTCTTACAGTTAACAGGATTCAAAATGATGTGAAGTTTCCCTTACTGAGGCCACTTCTGTCTTCCTCCCTTTTTTCCCAATGTTTTCTCAAGGATTTAAAGAGGCAGAGAGGGATTCATCTTTAATGACACCCTTTATTCGGACTGCAGCATGCTGCTTTCTAGTTTAGGGTGCATTGCCAGAATCCTTCTTAGCTAAATTCTGAAGTGCCAGCTTTAGATTTAGTGTCAGCAGTCAGGAAAATGACTCAGAGGAGCTCAATACCACAGATACTCAGCTTGGCAGAATTCAACACAGGGGATTCCAAAGCAGGAAGAAGAGAGTTTGAGGGTATGTAGTGTTTAGGGGGAAGTGAAAGAACAAATAGAAAAGCGAGCAAAATTGTATGAAAATTACAATTGTACATTTTCAAGTGATAGAAATAGCTTTTTTTTTTTTTTGATGGGAAAACACACAAAACAGGAAAGAGATCATGAAAAGCATGATGTCTTCCTATAACTAAGATGATCCTAGGCATATTGTTTTCTGTACAACAATGTAGATTCAGGTAGGCAAAGTCTGTAACTTATTTTGATTTTCATAAATCACTATATATGATTATTTAGCAGCAAAAATCCCCAGAAAACTCTCACAAAGAATGCTAGCGTTGCTACTTTTAGTACTGTAAATTCTGAAGAGAAGTCCAGTGTGGTTTTGTTCTGTAGATAATATTTAAACAGAAAAGTATATGTCATTAACATCATCACACAATGGTACATTTCAACCTACCTGCTAAAGATGAGAAGAACAGAAGTGTTCAGCTGTGTATGAACTTTATAAAGTGAACTCACTATATAAAATGACAGAGTGATACATTTGAACTCTGGAGTAGGATGATCCTATAGCCTTTTTTCAGTCCACTAATGCCAGATGGACCCTAAAATATTCTACCCATTCTGACCTGCATTGTGCAAAGCTTTTAAACACACGCTTTGTAATATTCCTGCTATTTTAAATCCACAGGGATTTCTGTTAGTTCAGAAAATAAAAATAAAACTTCAAGCACAAAAGTACAGCCTGAATCTGTCCTCAGTGGAGCAGGTGGAGCTGATAGAGCTCAGGTGGCTTTGTTATGCTGTCTGACAAGATAAGCTGCCTCCAGGTAAGCCTGGTAGCCCAGGCTGAATAGGTTGTACTATTCATCCTAATGTCTTTCTTGTGGACTGATGTGAATACACTGATATAACAGGCCTAGGGTTAAGAGTTTGGCTAATAGACTCAGCACAGCTGAATCTTTGGACTTAATCTTGTGGGACTAAATTTCTGATGGTGAAGGTGCAAAAACATAGGAAGAAATATTTGCTGGCAAAAATCTACCTAATAAGAGCTATGCAGTGCAAACCACTTAAATACAGTTCTAGATATTTTTTTTATTGCATACTGACTTGTAAGAATCAAGTTCTACTCTATTCTACTAAGGAAAAGGTAATAAACTTCCCTATGAGCTAAACTGATGGAACACAGTATCTGATGGACTTTTTTTTTTTACCATCTCCAAGGTTTTTATGAAATGAAGCTATTTTAAACTTGTGTGATGTTCTTGTGTATTCAGATGTTTGTGATGTGTCCTTAGTGACTTGCAGTATACAGCTATTCTAAATTTAAATTCGATTTTAAAAGGAAGCATTTAATAACTGTTTGCATATCTTTAGAGCTAGAAGTAGTGTTGGGTATCTGTCACAATGGGAAATTTTAAAATATGTTGGATATCTGATGTGTTTATGCCTTTGAAATTCTTCTCTAAACGTTTTTTAGTTCTTGTGGCTGCTGCATGTGACTAATATTTCTTTGCTTCTTGCCTCTGTCAGGGAGATCTGCTGTAATCAAAAAGCAAAGCAGAGAAAAACCAGAAAACCTCTTAAAGGATTTTTAAAATCTGAACACATGGGAGGAATGTGTTGTTTAACTTTTATGGTTAACAAAAGTCTAAATTGTTGAGAAAACTTGTAGCTTTAGATTCTCAAATTTATATCTGTATTCTAGTAAATCAGTATTGTGGTCTTGTCTTCCATTGGACTTTAACAGTACTAAGATATTTCTAAAATACCACATCAACCTGTTGAGTCCATTCAACACCTGCTGTTTTGCTGTGGGAAACCAAAGTAATAGTCAAAGCATTCTTTCAGATCTGGGAGTATAAAGGCTCTTTATAAATGCTGGTGTAGTAGCAACTTACATTACACAAAAAGAACAGGACAAATCTGAATAGTGTCAGGAATAGCACTTAAATCTTTCTGCTGCAGCCTGTTTCTTATGAAATGGTGAAACCTGGAAGCAGATGATCACTGGTAATTCATCAGCATTTATTGCCAGGGGCAATAACATGCTTTTGGGTTTTTTTTCTTAGCATTTTGATTTTCGTTGCAACATTAGAGCACATTTCTAGGAACAAATGAAAATTTGCATGGTTGTAGTGTTGCACATGAACTGACTTCCCTACAACATCTGCTGCAAATGGGATTCCTTTTTTAGCAGTAATATTTTCTTATTGAGAGGCTGACAGTAAAAAATCAAATTCCTGCTAATCATGCCAGAAGTTTTAATAAGTTATTTAGTTTCACGCTAAGAGTCTGCTTCCTCAGTGATATAAATCAGCATGTTGCTTTTTAGCTGAGAACGTGTGTTCTCATGTGACAAAACCATTGACTCAAATCTACCCTTAAAAGAATTTTGTTCCCATGACAGCCTAACAGTACAGAAGGCCTATGTCTTGATAAATGCTTTGACACTGCGTTCGAAACATTGCTCTACTATGTTGCAAGGCTATCAAAAAGAAGCTTGTCTGATACTTAGTGGTTGTAGGATGGTTTTCAAAACAAACCAATTACAACGCATCTGGGAGGATGATGAGGGAAAGGGGAGAACTATTCCAAGATTTAGTATCAAAAATTAAGTGCTTAAACCACCAAGAATGAAAAATGTGTAGTGTGACTTGGTTAGTGAAGTTACTGAGTACCCCTTTGAGGGTACTTCTCAAGCTCATTTAGGTGCTGGAACTAACTCTCTGACAAGCTTTAGCAATGTAAATGTCTTTACTTTAGTTTGGTTGGAGGAGTAATCCCATGTTTGACAAAAGCTAACAGACAAAAACTGTTCACTTCATGCCAGCCCTGGCTCTGCTAGGCTGATAAAACTGGTCTGTTTGGATCTAGAATAATGTAATCCATAATTAGATGATGGGGCATTGCTGGAGATGCATTATTGAGACACAGTATTTGAGAGAGCCCAAGGAATGCCAAAGGTACCTCTTTTCTATATACTGCTACATTGCAATTGTACAAGAGAGGTAAGATGACCTCCTTCTTGCTTGCATATTAATATATGAGCAGGAACACCATTTAATCACAGCAAGGAAAGCTCCATAGCTCATTCAGGCAGCCAACTGCTTCAGTATCCTTGTTCAAGCCGTAGTCAGTTGCTTATGCTTGTGGGGAAAAGGTTATGCTTGCAGCAGTCCTTTAGTAGAAGTTCTTTTTGGGAGAAGAGAGAGATCAGAAGTTAACCTCATTCCTTGGTAGAGACTACATAAAATATTTATTATTATTGCCTTAACAACCTAGAAGGTCATGACCATTTTGGGTAAAATGAACAGTCTGTTTTCCAAAATGACGCAACAGTATTAGGGCAGAGATTGGAACTGAGATTCCTTGCCCAAGCAGCAGGCCAAAGGCTACCCCAGGAAAACTGGATCCAAGCATAACTCTTAGTGGAAGAAAAAATTTAAATTCTTCTTTAAAAATGGTAAATGCACCATGTGAGGTAAGCTGCTTCAGCTTTTAATAATTTTTCACCATGTTTTTGGAAAATTTACACTTCCTGCAGCTTAACTTGGTAAGTTTCAACTTGCAATTGCTAGTTTTTTTATTCTTGTCAGCAAATATGCTAAATGCTAAATATGCTAAATATGCTAAATATGTCATGTACCCTCAGTAACAGATCTTTTTCTTTATGTAGTTCTGTGTCAAATGATAACCAGTGTACAACCTTCTCTCGGACAATGGAAAAACGACCCGAGTTAAAAAAGCTTTTTCTGACAGGTGCTAAAAATTATGACTTAAAAGCCCATACTTCTGTTACCTTGAACAAACATTTCTCTGCCTAAAATTTAGCTATCCAACTTGGCAAATGCTTGTATGAAACTGGTGCTCTATTGTGTACTTTGTGTAACTTCTATAAAATATTTGAGTGTGGTATGATTTGGGGTATTTTATATTTTTAAAGAGCAAACAAAATTCTCCACATCATTATTTGTAATAATGAGAGTGATCTGCTATGCTTTTAAAATCATAGCTAAAAATATTTTGAGAGCAGCTCAAGACTTCAACTCAGCGTCCTTCATTATTCATTATTACTTCAATATTTTCCATGATCTTGTCAGTGTGGTAATTGTACTCTGTATATATGGATATGAGAAAACTTTGAGAAGTTTAGTTAAAAGAACACTGGAAAACATTTCAGTTATTAGATGAAACCACACAGAAGAAATTTCAACAATCTACAAATTTGCTCTTTAGTGGGAGTTGGAAATAACTGCTAACAGGACAACTTGTATTACTGCAATTGCAACTTGCAGTATTTATTTGAAAATTACAGTGAGTAGTCTAAAAGCATGATATTAAAATATTGCTCTCCTACTTTTCTTAACAGTGTGAAATTTGTACTTTCAAATTCAATGATTGAGACAAACTCAACATTAGAAGCATACAGTCAAACTAAAATGTATTCAACTTAAAAACAACGTCAAGCCATGTCAAAGATGACATCTGCTCCTGTTTTGACTGTGTACTACAGCACATTTTCTACTTCAATCTTGGGAGAAAAGAGACAGTGACTAATACACTGCTTCTGTAAGTAACAAGATATCTGTTTAAATCTAAGCAGATGAATAATCTTACTGACATCAGTGGGACAATATGATAGCTGAAAAGAAATTGAGTTTAATTTTATAATACCCTTTTTCCCTATAAAATATATTGTATCTTTCTTGATAGTTCTTATCCTTAAATCAGTGTAATTTTTCTCAAATAAGTGTCTAAGACCAATCACTAAGGGAAAACAAAATTTGAAATCAAAATTTTCTAAAAATGTCTTATGATGCAATGTTTCAAATGTTCCCAGTGAGATTTTGGAACCTCATTTCCCTGAAGTTTGACGTTATTAAAGCTGCTAATGCTTTACAGGTCTATGTTTATATGGCTAGTACATCAAGATGCTTTTGATAATGTTTTTTAACTGCTGAAAGGAACTTCAGATGGTGAGTTGTGTGCCATTTTTTAAAATTAATTTTCTTTTATTCAGATACTTTCTACGATCTTTCATTAAAAGGAAAAGTGTAAGTCTTCTGAAAAATGGTATTTTTGTCTCCTTACTAGGTCATGTGTTCACTGCAGCATCTTAAATAAAGACATATTCTTGTAGAAGAAATTGGCTTCAATGTCAGCTAATAACTCCTAAGACTTGATTTGTGTGGCTGTGAATGTGCTACTATGAATATTGGTCAGTGCATTTTCCTGCTATTTTTTTTTCTCTCTAACATCTTATTTTTAATATCAGTCCAGCAGTCAAACTTAGAAACATTTTTTGAGTCGCTTCTTTACCTTGACAGATTATTCATCACTTAGTGTAATAGTGCTGCAGAATGTAGTACTGAGTTTATTGTCATGATGTGCCTCCAAATGACCATTTGTTTACAAGAGCTTCTGTGTTACCTTGTGGAGTCACTGAAAATTAGATCTCACCACCAAACTTCCACTTAGAGAAGTAAATGCAGAAATTTATTTTTAGAATGGCTGAAATATATATGAAATCATATTTGCTTTCACCATTTTTGTTTCTGATTGCGATTATTAGATCTGCTTGTGTAACTAGACATTTATTTTCTGGCTGCCTTCCTTTTTGCTGAGGAAATAGAATGAAGCTAGGATGCCCAGCAAAGCAGCCACAGGGCCTTAATGAAATAGAGATATGATGGGCAAAAGAAAAAAAAAAGGCCTTTTGCCTAACTTATTAAATCAAGGAAAACTGTGCATAAATAATCCGCCACTACTGGCTGCCCCTTGACAGGTTGTCAGCAAGCCCTTTGTTAAGATCCAATTATTGAGAGATGCCTCTGCCCGAATTAAGGTACAAACAAGACCATATGCAGAAGCCAATAGTACAGATTTTATTTAACAGTAAAATGTGAGGTAGGGAGACAGAAAGAAATAGAAAATAAAGGAGGGAGAGAGATCAAGCAGAAGATAGTCATCACCCATGGATCTAGTGGCGTCCTGTTGGTCCATCTTATGGGCTTCTTGGTAGTGGGTGTCCCCAGGTTGTTCAAAACTTTTCACTGGTTATGCATTTTTGCAAACAAAGGAATTAGTGCTCATTGGCTACACAGTTCTGTTTTCTTTTATTCTATTTGTTAAACAATTCCCTTGTTTCTAATGCTAATTTGTTCTTTTGAGTTGGTGGGCTGCAATGCCCCCCTGCGAAGTTTACCTTTTACTCAGTCAGAACTGATTTTAGCACAGAGTTGGCTTTCCTTGGGTATTCTTTGTGTCCGTAATCAGTGATACAATTCTTCTACCCCTTTGTTTATCTCATCCTAGGCCTCAGGTAACTCTTGGACAATAGTACCACCTTTATCTTATCAGGGTGGTTTAGCTTTCAATCCAAGTTCCAGGTATCCTTGGAGGTATATTTGGGGGAGGCCGGGCTTCAGTGGTCGCACATGAGTGCTTGCTTCTTTACACGGTTTGTCACAGTGGGAGTCAGGCGAACTGTGATCTTTAAGTCCTCACACCCATTTAAGCAAGGAGGAAGCCTTAAGGCACCATGCTTGACAATTGGATCCAGTTCTGGTGCATAAATGACGTCTGCTGGGCAGTTCTACAGAACTGGCATTTAGGCATCCATGTTCTGTTGGTTGATACATTGCAAGAAAATTTCTCTTTGTGCTTCTGATTGCTTTCACTTAAATTTCCAAAGATAATGTGAAATGTAGTAATTTGTACCAGATGGAGTACAAGGATAGATAAAGGGGTAATTTGCCATTTGTAGCAGATTAAATAAGGCTTTTACTTCAATCAAAACATCTTGCAACTGAATACTATAATTAGAATATCTGACACTGGGTAAAAAATTTGAGCTCACCAAATGGCCTTGTCAGGTTGTCTTCATGAGATATAATTTTCAGTTTTTCTCAGCTGTTGAATAGTTTCAAATTTACAAAAACCTCATGGCTACATCAAGCATACTGCATATTGAAAGTTAATTAAACCATTTCTGTAATGCATTAGGGTGCTGCTATTCCATTGAGATCAATAAGGAATTTGGTCAACATGCGGTTGGAGCGTAGGGAAGTGCTGTGACACTGGCTGTCCGGCTAGCTGTGTATCCGCCAGTGCCGGCGCCCGCCCGGACGGGAGAGGATGGCGGAGGCTGCTCGCGGGCGCGGGAGGGTCGGAGAAGTCCCAGTTTGGGTTCACCAGACCCACCGGTGGTGCGGGCGTGCTGGAAGGCAGGAAGGAGGCAGAGGGGCTTCTCGTGGTAGAGGGTTTATTGGGGCACCAGGATCGCACAGAGAAGCCCCAAGGGGCCATTACCCAGGTATTTTATCCCTTACGGAGTGGGAAGGGGGAATACAAAACATCCAATGGTGCAGGGACGCGGGGTTTGAATTCCGGCGGACAAGGGTACAAACCAACCAGGAATCCCATGGGAGGGGAGAGATCTCTCTTGAGGGAGAAACCAAACACAGGGGAAAAAGTGGGGGGATGGCAGTGGCCAATTATGGGGGTATGATATCGCTGGCTGTGGAAGCAGCCATGATGCACTGCAACAGGGAAGGATATTTTGACAATTATATCTTGCAAATTTAATAAAATGTTCCTTTAGGGTTATTTAGCTGAAAAGGCCTATGCCAAGGGAAGTTTAGGTTAGATGTTAAAAAAAAATTCATCACTGAAAGAGTGATTGCACGCTGAAATCATCTGCCCAGGGAGGTGGTGGAGTCACTGTCCCTGGATGTGTTTAAAAAAAGCCTGGACTTGGCACTTAGTGCCATGGTTTAGTTGATGAGGAGGTGTTAGGTCATAGGTTGGACTAGGTGATTTTAAAGATCTTTTCCAACCTATTTCATTCTGTGTGATTCTGTATGTATGTCTAGTGGCACAGTCATGTATTTGATAATGCAGTATTCTGATTTTTGCTGCTTTTTTCCTTTCAAAAATTAGGAAGAACACCTGACTGCTCATACTTGCAGATTTCTTATTTTACAGTTTTGGCTCTGGCTATTGAATGTATGCCTGCTTGATTTCTCTTGGGTTTATAACACTGTGGTTTCTTAATTAATCTCTGTTTTTCCTGCTGCCACACTTTCATGGTACATTTTTGACAAATGGCAATGTTATCAAAACTCTTTTGTGGATGTCTTTCATAGCAGAAAACATGTCTGTTTCCTGTGTCACTATGACTTTTATAAAAATATATTAACTCTGAACTCCTGCTTCTTGCACAGTTAGCTGACAGTTTGCAAGTGACAGATCTGCTGAATGGCTTTGCAAATAGAAAAAAAATTCAAGTAAGTGAGTAATTGCTTCACAGCACCTTTCTTGTCAAATAGGAGTCTTTTCACAGAGTACCGTAATCTTTGGATCCAGCCTATATAGCCCATTTAATTTGTTTAAAATATTCTAAAGGCATAATTAAGTCTTGCCATATTCCTGTGTTCCTTGACAATACTTCCCTTTCAAGTCCTTCTATCCTATTATCTGAAGTAGGTTCAAGTAGTAGAGGATCTTGATGTACTATTCAAAGTGGTTTTTGTCCTACAGGAACAGTGGGCCAATCATGCAAAAACCTTTTATCATTAGCAGTTACAAGTTCTTTCTAAAACTATTTCAGATTTAGTGATCTAAAGGATGAATTTGTCATCTTAAAGAGTCTCCCTGTTGACTGACCTTTTCTCTCTACCAACCAAAAATTTATGGTATTATTGGAGGAGGAGTGAAGTCTTCTTTTTCAGAAGGAAAGGAGTCTTCTTTTTCAGAAGAAAACTATGACAGGATTTTCTCTTTTTACTTTAATTGATGTAAAATGTGATGTAGTCAATGTCACTTCTTATGGTATGGCAGTCCTGCAGTTCTAGAGGTGACAAAAGCAGAATGATACTGGTGTGAAACAAGGCAGGATAGAGTCTAACTATACTGAATGGGAAAGGACAAGACAGAGCAGGACAGGATGCTGTGGTAGCTCACTTTGGTGATTGCATCCTTTTGATTGGGAATGGTGAGCTTTTCTTTGAGAGTTTTGTGAAGCAACAGGGAAAAGAAACATCTTTAAGATTAGAAAATGTAAATATTTGTGCAAATACAAAGAGTTAATTGAGCCTGATGAGGCTAGATCACCTTTTAAACAGATTTAAGTCTGGTGTTTTCTTTTTATACAGCTGAGTAGGCTTTTTGCAATACCAGGCCACTCTTTGGAGGTTGTGCTTTATTTACAGGAACTTTTCTTCAGTCATACAAAATATTTTCTTAGGGCCATAGGGCAATCATATTTCTTGCCAACATAATCTAAGTAATTTCTGCTATGCTATGTCGATCTCCTTTGGATTTTTCAGGAACACATCAGAAGACAGACCCCAAGTTAGTCCCAGTGTGCTTATGTCACTGACCAGGTTTTTAAAGGTAGTTCCAGTGCAAGTGGCTGTTTAGGGAATTGTAGAAAAGATGTACAAAAATACTGAAATAAGCATGGCATTTTAAATCAGCAGGTATACAGTTATCAAGTTCTTGATATGGTTAATTGTTTGGACATGATTGAAAATAAGAGTGTGGAGTTTGAATTGAATAGAAACAGCAATTAAAAGAACTAAAAAACCCCACAGTTGTGAAAGTCTTGCCAGGCATCAGTTCCAAGGATCTGCTAATGAATTATTAAACTGAACTGTGGCCCTGAAAATAGATTTTTTTTTTTAAGAGAGGGAGAAAATGACATGTCTTGAATGATCTGAAATAAATGTGACAGTAATTGACTTTGAAAGTGTTGTGAGGATATAATGAAGATACCGTCTGATTCATACATTTCTGCATCAATTGCATGGTTTAAAGTAAACATAGAGATTCCTAATTGTGTCTGTGTCAGGCTACTTTTATCTTTGTTTAGAGTTATGCTTTCAGTCTGTGATAGAACACCAATTATTACAGGTATAGACTTGGAGTGAAGGAAATAACTTGAAATGCACCAAATTATCTGAAAATTATTAGGTATGTGCTAAGGGGCATTTTTCTTAGGACTAGAACTCAGCAAAGGACTCACAGAGAAAATGTTTTCCTAAATGTTATTCCCCCTACGCCCCCCAAAAAAAACCCAAAAGAAAAACATTTGGTAAAATTTTGGAAAATTAAATACTATGGTTCCATATTGCTTCTTTTAGGAAACCCAATAAGACACTTTGCACGTGCAAGTATCTGAGAACCAAAACATAGGCAAACATTCTCACACTGTGTCTGCTGTCTCTTTTGCCTTTATGAAGACTTGCACTGATAAGATACCAGTGTCTGAAATAATATTGCTGTACACAAATACATCACTTTCCATTCTCCTAACCTTAATATGAACTTATTTACTGTAACCTTGAAATAATAAAATGAAATACAGCCTGGTGGAAATTCTGAATAAGAAAAAAATGACAAAGATGAAGTTTCTTGAGGAGGCTGCAGTTGTACCATCAATGGGAACAAAATTACTGGGGTGGTTCCATAGAAAAAAGAATGTCTTAGGCCCCCTAGGAGGTAGCTGGAGATCAAAGAGGATCCTTATCTTCACATAAAAGTCTCTGAGTGAGCACAGGCAGGCAAGCAAGTGAAGACCACCTGAGGGAGAGAGAATAATTACATGGGTATCAAGTTATGCTGCTTCTCCTTTAAAATGATGGGAGTTACTAGAGTTCAATGGGATAAAAATTTTGAGAAAATTTTGCAAGCAGTCCTGATAACTCTTACTTAATGGGGAAATAAAACCACTTGTTTTTGGAGAGGCTTGAGTTACTGTGTCACTTGCACTGTAATTTTTACCTGAATGTTCACCTGTGATTCTATGAACAATGGTTGGAATTGCATTGCATGTGGAATTTAATAAAACTGATAATCATAATTCCATGAATCCTCTGCCAGGAGAAGCCCTATATAGTTCTTCAGAAATTAAAGGGCAGAATCCCAGGCTTGTCACAGATGGGAGTGCAAATATGCAGATTCTTCTGTAACTATGACAACCTAAAGGTTGTCATACGCAGGCAAGACAATGCTCACAAGGAGTTCGTTCATTCTGAATCTTTTAGAGAGGCCACAGAGAGTATCAGTGCACCAGAATTTAGGTTTAAAGTGAATGGAAAAGTTTAACTTCTGGCTAATATTTAACTGGCCTGAGTTTAATCTTCTTTCACAATGCATCTTAGATATGAGCAGTTCAGCTGAAGTGAAAGCATTTCAGTTTCTTTGAGTTTTCTAATTTTTTGGCTGAAAGAATTGTTTTATCTTTCTGGGGGAAAAAAAATCCACTTTCAGTTAAAAAGACGACATCAATTTTCTAACAGGGATAAAAGCCAGCACTGAGACAGCAAGAAAGGCCGGGCCTTGCTCTGTACTTTCTCTTTGTAGTGTATAGTTTTCCAATTACTCTCAGTAAATCTGAATTTTTTTAGATTAACAGTAATATTTCGTAGGGAAATATGATATTTTACATATCATTAAAGGTATTTTATATTTTAGATTGCTACCAAAATTGTCAGACCGGCTGGTGAGTTTAAAATGCCTTTGATTCCATTAGACCTTTTCGATGGCATAGCTCTTATCAGAATATTATACAATAAGGTGCTTGTGCTGCAAATTAATCTGTGGGATGCAGGTATGAATCTGTGTGGAGACTATAGGATTGAGGACTAAGGATGCTGTGTTTTATATATAATAGTTCTGGCTTCCAGCTATTAGGGTTTCAAATATATCTAGTAATTAAATCAGTGTGTGGTACTCATAAAATTTGCTTTTTTAACCCCTGTTAGTGCACAAATCTCTATTATAATACTTCAGTTTTTCCATAAATAGCTGTATCCTGTGGTTAAAAATGCAGATACAATACCTGAACAAGGAATTTTTTTCTGCCTTAAAAAAACGTGAAGATGAATAACTGACTTCAGGGTCCATCTAGTTGCTTAGATTTGGTCTGTAAATAAAAATAATTAATTCCTTTAGAATACTCTGCATCCTACACAAGCTTTATTTCCTGAAAAAGACTTTTCTCTATTATATTTCTTTCTCTGTTGTTCAGTGAGTTCTCTAGATGGTGCATGAGATAGAACAAGGAAATGGTGAGGTTTTTTTCTTATATAAAAAGTAAATTAATGACAGAAAAGGTACAGATATGTGTAGCAGAATATGTCAAAGGTGTGCCATGTGAGAAATGTCCATAATTCATCAGGAAATGTTATGACAGAGTATACAGAGTTTTCAGTTGCACTGATAGATCCACAGGTAAGCTTTGATTGACAGTTTCCATGTACTGGGATAAAGCAACTGGGATTTGTAGACTTCTTGCCTGGAATGTGCGACAGTGCTAAAACCCATAAAGAGAATAACACCTCTCCCAAGTGATTTCCTGGTCGTCCCTGTTGCTTCACATATCATATTGTTTAAATTATACAATCTGAAGCAGGTTTTCTGAAATGGAATGTTTGCAGTTCGGTTAGAATCACACCTGAGGTAGCTTAGGGATTCCCCTGCAAACATCCGTCTTGCTTGTCTTTCACTGCATCTGTTCAGATTAGGAAAATGTTACACTCATTTTAGTCTTTTACAGATTTATTTTTTTTTAGGTAGTAAATTCTCAATTTATTTGGGTGTTTTAAAATACCATTTAGCTCCTGAGAAGTGTTTGGGTTCATTGCAGGGCAGACTTGGTCTATCTTCTACAAGCTGCTGACTCTTGGTTGGTACAAAGCAAAGTGCTTCACTTAATATCATAGGGCTGTCGTCACTAAATCCCATATTTCCTACCTCCTGTCTCAGGTATTACAATCAAAGTATTTAAAAAACTGCAAGTGAACTCAACATACTTGTTCTTCAAACCCTCCATCCCCGCCCTCCAGCTTCTATACTTACTTGAATAAGTCCTTCTGGTTTGTGCACTGGAAACATTCCTCTCAGTGCTGCTGTCTTCCCTTGTTCACAAAGCTGTCAAAAGGCAGAAGAAACCGGGTAGTTTCTTAATGTCTTCTGAGGTTGCTCTATGTTGAGTACATGCACACACCCATACACAGTTTTTTTCAGTGAATTCTTGCATGAATTTTCAATACCATGGTACCAGAGTATATATTATCACAGTCATGTGTTCATGTTCTTCTCTCCAAGCACTTTCTACCTTTGCTGTTTCTCACCATAATATGTAGTTAGCAGTGGAAGATCAGTGAGACCAAGTGCTTTCTGTGCTCTCTTTCCTGTGCTTCCAGATGCAATTCTATGTATAGGATGTTTTCTTTCATGAGCTGTGATACAGAAACATCCAAGACTACTTTTTTGGCAGAAGGGGTGTGTTGTCAACAATAACTGCAGTACCAAGGAACTACCAAATAAGAGAAGTTCTTGGGGCAGTTCATGGATTGTAATTACTAAAAATAGAGTAAGTCATGTGGGTTTCTCATTTTTCACCTTGGGTATTGATGCACCTAGGATAATTTTTCCCTGAATAGATTGTAGAAAAAGAATGATTAGTCTGACTTCTTAACAGGATACAGAGAAGTTGCATTCTCCCTGGTGTGTCCATGGTAATATTACTTACAAAAATGTCCAATATTAACTGTAGGATAGCCAAGGACAGGAAATCAATGGTTTGTTTAGGAAACCATCCTAAAAGTCTTTGCTCTAAAAATATCTGGATTAGTTGGTCTAATGGCAATTTTTTTTCTATTGTGTTGTAGAGTTCACTATCAAAATTTCCTTCCATTTTTTATATACTTCTTCTTTAACTAGCTTTTTGATTATTCTTCTAGTATCTCTTCCAACTGTTCTGTAATGTCTGTTTTCTGGTAGTAGAATTGTTCCTTGTGGATCATTTACCAACAGTTTCTTATGAATTTTAACACTGTGAGGTACATTATTCTGGTACTGATTGCGCTGTCAATATTGCCTCACCACTCTGACTTTATTCCCTTTGTTGTGCACACACAGACTGCAGTAATCTTCTTACGGTGCAAAGACGAGTCAAGTCCTGTTCTCATTATCTGACGAAGATATCGGTGTCTTTCTTACAACTGGTCTGCTTGGCTAGAATTTAAAGGAAATAAATATTCATCTATAACCATGTGATTACTTAAGTTACAGTCATTCATGTGCTTAAGCATCTGCAGTATCTGGGCATTAGCTTTGCTCCCCTCTCCTCTGAAGAATAAAGACTTGTAGTATTAGAAATACCATCCTTTCCCTCCTCCCCTCTCCCTTTAAGTTTGGGTTTAGTTTCTAGCTTTATTTTCTTCCACTTTTAGCCATAAATCCCTTCTCCCAGATTCTCCTTGACCCTCAGTATTTTTCATTTATGGACTTTCTAGTTTCTCCTTGACTAATCATCTTGTATTTTTTTAATAGCCTGAACAACTTTAACCAAAATGCCATTTTAAATCTCATTTTCTGTTTCCAGCATGCATTTTAGTAATCCTCTTTTCTTATACTACTTGCAATTAATGTATCCCATTAGTGTCCCAGACTATCAATGTGTCATTTGCTCAAAGGATTAATGTTGAAAAATGTATTAGCACTAATACATAGTAAATGAGAGGGATTTCTCTTATGTCTCAGACTTCAGCATGCTCACTGGAAACAAGAATGCTGCTTTACCTGGAGTCTTAACGAGAATGAGCATAAAATAGAAAAAAGGACTGCTTCTTAACAGATGGATTCTCCAAGACATTAATTAAAACCTGTTTCCAGTAGTAGGCAGTATTTTCCTGCAGTCTGTTGAGAATCCTCTTGTGGTTGTGTGTTGTGTGCTTTATGGTCAGTCTTTGCCAAATCAGCCGGCAGAAGTAAAGGTTAACTGATTATTGAAATACTGCACTGAATTAGTTTTATAGCTACAGTTTTGAGAGGAAAGAAGAGTACAAATATAGATTTCTAGTGTTCTTGGACCTCTTCAGTTCTGACCAGACCCTGACAGGAGTAAAAAAAAGCCTTCAGAAGGATTATGCTCTATCGCCTTTGAAAAATGCTTTATTGTGGAGAGGTCAGGTACTCAATGTGCATCCTGGTGGGTACAGGTTTGAGTCAATTCAAGGCAGTGTTGAAGTACATGAGTAGATGATCTCCAGCTACCTCTTCCAATCTTGGCATTTCTGTAATTGTTCCTAGGAGGACATTTGAATCGGATTTTATAACTGATGAAACCTTAAAATGAATAAGTAGATTAGAAACTGTTCACAGAAACATTGGGAGTCAGGCTTCTGGTTTTGTAATAACTGAGTTCATTCTGTGATGTCTGAGAGCCCTGGTGCATAAGGATGATTTTGTCTGTTGTTTCCGTTGCCTGCATGATCTCCTTTACATTGGAAATAGAAAATAGTGGTTTCCTTTTGTCATATATGTCTGTCTGCAAGACTTTTAGCATCAATTCTCAAAAAACAACCTAAATCCAGTGGTCATAAATGGTCTGTTCAATGTTTTTATAAAGAATAAGTTGCTAACAGTTGATGCTATGGTGAATGTCAGGCAGCAGATACCTATAACATTTTGAAGACAGTTGAAACCGTGTCCAAAAAGAGTTCAGTCAGGGTCTGAATCATGTTTTTGCCTTATAACTTTATTCTTATGTATGAGGATTCAGGACGGGCAGATGGGAAGTTTCAACCATATGACCCATCATTAGAGATGATCTAATCCTGCAAGCCAGTTAAGGCAGCATGATTATTAGAGCTGGATGGAAAATGAAAAAAATGAAAATTAGGTAGTAAATCAGAAAAGTTAATTTGATTGTTTCAAATAGTTATTGATGTTATTAATTGACGGTTGGATCTCTTCCCAGATGGTATTGTTGAAAAAATTGTCATTGCTTCCTCTATTATGCAGAGGAAAGGAGATGTACTATTCCCATCACTAAATTAAAAAGTATCTGCATTGAGGAAGGAATTCAGAGGAAGATTGAAAGGTACTCATTCTTCCAAAGTTCAAACATGTCTTATGTTTGCATGCTTTCAAAGATGTTTGGCTTCAGCAGTACACTTGCAGAGTGTGACAGCATAGGAATAAATATTTGCATTTCTGAGATTCAAAACTAAGGAGGTGCCACTTTTCAACCATTAGCTAAACTGATAGGGCATGCAACAGGGCTATTCATTCTTTTCTGTCAGTTATCAAGGCTTGATACTTTATCTTGTTTGCAAATGTTTATTGCAAAATTCTGAAATAAACTTGAAATGGTTAAGAGCCTTTCTTCTTCAGTGAATGCCATGATGTGTAATTTTTGGGAAGCATATTTGTGCCTGTTTGGATTTTATGGACAAGTACCACTTTCCATATGTTGGGAATTTGGACTTAGTTTTCTAGAGGCAAATTGAGTAATTTCCAAGCTCTTCCAACCATCAGTCTTAAAAGTCACTTGAATGTGCAAATGTGGCATCAGAATCCTCTTCAGAACCAGAATGCGATACATTGCAGAAATGCAGAACAGTCTGGATAATATTGTTGAATATTTTTGTAGATGAGTTCTTAATTTCATTGGTTTTTCAGCTTGTTTTATTAAATAGAAATATTCAGTGTGTTAATTTCTTATCTTGCAAAATGGCTTGCTGCATGAACTGACCTACATTCCTTAATAAGAAATAATTGTAAGCCAACCTTAATGTGTAGCTTGATATAGATCTTACAGTTGCCACTAATTATCTGATACAAAGATAGTGCTAAATTTATGATTTTAGCTGTTAACTGAGTGTTAAGGCAATGTCATTTAACATAGTTCAATTAGTGTTTTGTTGACATTAGGAAGTAATTGAAACAATTTGGAGGTTACTCTTAATGGTCAGTTGTTGTCTAGCCTTAACTCATAGCTTGAAAATGATTTGTTATCATTTTCTGAAACCACAGGGTATCCTTAGGTCACTGTGATTGTTCTTGCGACTGTTGCTTTTGATTGTTATTGCTACTATTAATTTGTTCAATTAGGCTTAGATTTTTTTTCCTTAGAAATGTGAAACAACACAGTTATCATTTTGGACCTATGTTATTTTTTTATAATTTTTCCCTACCTCTATTAAACTGTCTTTTGGAAAATCTGTTTTGACTACAGACCTTTAGGACTTGCATAGGGCCTAAATACAACACAAATGTGCTGGCTTTCAAAAAAATACTAACTGTGATTTTTGGCCTGTTGATTTCTTGCACGGCCCTGAGACTGTTGCTTGTACATCACTGCTGTGTATATGCTCACAGGACCCTGCTATCACATTCTGACTATTTCCACAATACCTGTTTTGGTTCTTTTTCTCTCTGCAGATGTAGTTAGGATTTGGATCTTGCAATGGAAGTTCTACTTGTTCTGTGGTAATTGAAAGCCAGCACATCTTATCCCATTCACTAAATTGCAAAGCTGTTTCAAAGACCTTGCAGGACTTAAAAGTACCTGCAATCATTATTCTTCAGTGACAAATTAGAGTTCTTACTGACATCTTTTCAAATGTGTCTGGCAGTACAACCCGGGGGAGACTTCAGTCAGTGGCTTTCCTTTGAACAAGGTTCTCTCATGATTGATTTGAACACGTCAGGGAAAAAAGAAAGAATGGGATTTGTGTCTAATTTTTTTTCCTGAGTGCTAGTAAATTAGCAAAAAGATGCATTATTTAGGAAAAAATGGTGAAATATATGTATCTAACTCCAAAAGTGTAATCCTGGAAACTTGAAACTTGGTTATTGACTAACCCTGAAAGCAAAAAGTCTGAATAGGAGCTCCATTGATAGTTTCAATTATTTTTTTATTTGTGAGAAAACACATCTAACACACAGCTTTACTTTCTTGGAATATCTCAAAAAGACCAGAAAATTTCAATGCAAAACAAAGCTTATATTACTTACAGTCCTCATCAGCTTATGGTTGCTTGTTCTTGATTCCTTGTAACTATTAGTTGCTGATCTTGTGATTATGCTGTCAGGTTTATTAAATACGCGAACAGGCATAAGATGTGACAATATAGCTGCAAAATTAAGGAAAAATTAGATCATGAAGAATGAATTAATACCTCGTCATTCATTAACTCATTTTACATTTCAGCAAACAAAAGCAATACCACTCTTATATTTTTCAGCTATATAAACCTTATGGAGGCTTGTTCACATCAAAGATTTAGTAAGGTTTCATAGTTCTGGAATAGCTCCCAACCTAGCAAGAAGAGTCCTCCCCTGGGGAATGGTAGTATGGGTTTTAACAAAAATGAAGTTTTGATCTCAATGCAGAAAAGAAAGGAGCTGCCCTTATTTCTAAAATGACGTATGATATCCCTTTGCTTAATACCAAAATGAAGTGTAGGAGATGGAAGCAAGTATGAGGCTGGGGACTCTGAGTGGAGGCAGGAGGGTGGTAACATCAAACCAGGATAAGTAAGAGAATAAAGGTGGTATTACCTTTTTATTTTTTCTTTTAGTAAATGCTTTTTTATGACTATTGTGATTCTGTTTTAGGATCTCTGTTTCTGTAAACTGAATAGGAAGCCTGAATGTCTGACATGAGATTTTAGAGTGCTTAATGCTTACATAGAAATGCTACAAAAATTCATCTTCATGGTGCCTAATGGATTTCTGGACCTTGCTGCAAAGGGTTCTGTAGTAAAAACACTCATTTCACTGACATACTGCCTTTTCTTAATTGAGATCAGAAAATCAAATGCTTCCAGAAAGTGGGATGCTGCAAGCCTATATTAAATTTGTCATTTATTTCTAGTGTTATATTAAAAGCTTGTATTGACCTTCTTTACAAGGACTGATATTTAAATGGAAAACTAAACAGTTAATGGCGTTTCTGAATTATCTAATATGGAAAGATAATGGTTTGTATTATCTGCAGTCTTGATTACAGGAAAAGTTCTATCATTTTGTATCTATTTATGATAAGAAACAAACTCTGGTTTTTTCTCCTATATTTTTTTTTCTGCTAAATGAGAGGCGATTTTTTTTTCCCCCGAAAAATTGTCATTTCTCTACCAGTCAACACTGATCAGATTTTATGGTAACCCTTATATCAGCAGTTTCAAATGAGGTTTTTTTTCCTTCTGTGTTGCTTCCTTAGTACATGCAGTGGCAGAGAGAAAATACCTGATAGAGAATTTAGAATTCCAGGCAAGGTTGTAACAGTACTTAGCAGAATTTTATTTGAAGGTATTAATCTAAACCAGAGGATTTGTTTGGTGTTGGCCTAGTAAGTTTGAGTCAGAATCAATATTGCACCCAGATCTTCTCAGTCTGAGTGTATTACCTTTACTGCAATATTTTTTCTTCTCTTAAAATACATACGTATGTATTAATGTGTACAGACATATACACATGTACACAGACATGTTTGCATTTAAACTACAATACAATTACCAAGATGTTGGATCATAAAGGCAAAAAATAATTCCAACAGGTATATAGTTTTTGAACAGGAGGCTGATGTGGAGAAAACAGATGTTACAGAGCCTGACTGCTCAGGCTCACTCTATTTCATGACTTCTGAGGAAAAATTGCATGCCTGCTTAGCTGTTACAAAAGCACAGCCACTGTTTGTGCAGCACAGAACATTTTCTGTATTGTGGAAGGAATGAGAACCAGAAGACATGTAACTTCTGATGTCACAGTTCATAAATTACAACTATCACAACTGGCTTGTTTTGGTCTTAAATTTCTATTTTCAAAAATGAAAAAAATATGATTTTTGGTTGATTTGCAACAATTTGTTTTCCATGTGCTGTTCATTTACCTTCAAAATCTGTGCTCTCAGCTCACACAGATAAATGTTCCACTGTAAAGTGTTGTTATTTTGTTAGATAGGCATAAATAAACAAGTCTATTCATTAAGTATTGTTATACCAAAATAATCTATAAAAAATGCCATATTTATTGCCTGTGGGCTTTTAACTTATTACTTTTCTCAGAACAGTTTAATGTCAGAGAAAACAACCAATAACTCCTTAAAATGTTTATATGATTATGTATAATGCTTATAATGTAATAATGTGCTACTTACTTTCCTGTAAAAGTTAAAAATTATAAACAAGTTTTTATCCAGGCTGCTGGTAGATACATATTCTTTCAGGTTTTGGTGAATGTGGTTTGACCTTTGTGACAAAGGTGGTGTAAATAGTTGTCAAGAGGGTTGAGAAGTTTCCATGTCCTGCTGCATTGTCACTGAAGACAGAACCTTCTCTACTGTCAGTTACTGAACATTTTGTGAAGCTTTCCTGTTTGTTTTAATACCTTCTAAAAGCTACACTTAACAAATCAGATTCTTCTTTTCTCTAGCCCCTTTATTAGTGATCTAACAAGGCTGCAAGATTATGTCATCTCCATGAATATTTTCAATTATGTCTGTCCAATACTCAGATCAAAAGTTGACTGTGTGGGTTGTTAGTGGTTTGCTCTAAAGGGTGAGGATCTGGATGAGCAATAGCAGCCATTCTACTAGATGTAGGAAAAGTGAACCAAATATAAACCTTTCCACCTTTACTCTTTCTTTTCTATTTTATGTTGGTGGGACAGGGTGTGATATGTTGCTTCTGTTCTGAAATACAAACTTTTTGCTCATAACTCTGGCGACCACAACCATAGTCTAAAGTGGCTTGATATGAGCTGGATGGAGGGGAAAAGGAGGAAATGCTAGGAAGATGTGATCATTCTCCCATTTACAGGAAAAAGAGACCCAAACTCTCCTAGTATTCCAAAATTAACACAAACTTCATTTACAGCAGTTACCGATGTTCTTAGAAATCTGAATCTTGGCGATTGTGTAACATTATTGCAGATGTGATCTGGCATTGGTGTTAATACTTCAGATGTCTGTGAACAGTAATGTTGGCAAAATACAAAAACCCCACCTTGATTCCATTATCTGAGTATATTTGAATAAAGATCATCTAATATTGCAGTCTAGTTATAGCACAAAAATCTTAGAATCTGTACAGCATTAAAAATGCTATTTTTCAGATATCAAAGTAAAGCTTGAGGCTAAAAGACCTCTGGCTTATTTCCAGTTTGCCTCCATATGCCTTCCTGACTCTTAAAATAAGAAACACTATATTCCTCCATCCCTGTGGCTCTCTTGTAATTTATTTACCTGGGGAAGCTCTGCTTTTAGATGCAGCATCTAGTTTTCAATGATTTCCTGCTCTTAGCCAGCTGAATCAACTGAACTAGAAAGAGGTCAAATGTGTTGCCTGAGGTCACACATTGAATGAATGCCTGAGCTTGGATTTAAAGTGAGACCTCAAGTATTCCCTCTTGTTTCTTTGCTACTTGCAGTAAATACTTATTTTAAAATGTCAGGTGTATTTGGGAAAAATCAATCTGTATTATACACAAGCAGGAAATTATAATGCCTAACCTGGTATTTGCCAAGTACATGCATAGTTCTTGCAAACGTAATCTGTCAAAGCAGCTAGAAAGCAGGAAAATGGTAGAGTATTTTATAGTTAAAAAATGTAAACATATATAAAGCGATAAAAAAAATAATGTTAACTGGTAAGTGAGGAGACACGTTTTTAAACTCAGATAATTATTTATGTTAATGGGAAATTTAGCACAATGCTATTTCCTATAATGTTATCCAAGTGAGAAGAAAATATCTTCTTTATTCTTGTTCTCAATAATAAATTATACTGTGTGTGTCTTTATAGAATCTTAATTAGAGGACCATGCAGCTCTGTGTAGCATTTTCCCAGTATTCTGCTTGAAGAATTCATTTTAAAAAAAAAAATCATCATGTAAGTTGTATATTACAAGTTGTAGAAATTGAGTCTCAACATCACTGTATTGCAAAAGTTTAGTTATGATTAAGGATATGGAAAAATGACTTTATCTCTATAGCTGACAGATATGAACACTGGTTATAGATTTAAATATTTGTAAAGATCTTTTTCTGTTTCTTCTGTGAGCAAAGACCTCAAATGTGTGTATCTACAGAGATTTTTTATTCAGTTTTGAAAAAAACCATTGATACCATCAACAGGAATTTTAATGCCTCAAATCAAGCTAATTCTGAAATACTCTTTCAAACTAAGAAATTAGATAAATCTGACCATCTTAAATTTTTCTATTAAAAAAAGTACTGCTGCAGTCCTGTGCAATTATAACTGCAGCTTCTAGATGGAAACAAGTCATCTGAAAAAGGACTCCCTTTTCTGGCTATTGTGAAGTTGGATAGTCATAAAGCACCTAGGAGAGTAGTTGAAATGACAATCCAGTCTAAATGGAGTAGTAATAATTATGCTCCCAACTCCTGAAATGAACTTCACAGTCGGTCAGCAATAGCACTTAACTATAATAGTTCAAACAGCTCCTGGGAATGTTAAGAAGTCCTCTCCATCATGCAGAGGCTGAAAGAGGAAAGAAGCTGGGTCAGTCAGGCAAAGAGACACAGTTCAATGAAAAATAGCAGAAAGCGTTGACAGGAATTATTTTGACCCATGACACTTTTTTATTTCCTTTACTTTCCAGAGATAATGAAAGGGACCCCTAGAAGAAATGTATGAGAAGTTTTATCTTCTCGGCTGTAGAAACAGTGTCATTTTAGGAGTCCTATAAATCCAGGAATAGGCTAGAATGATTTAGGAAAGACCGTATATTAGTGAAATAAGGAGGGGCTTTTTTTTCTTTTTGAAGAACCCACTCTCTTGTTCATCGAGTCTGGCAAGAAAAGCAATTTTTTTCTGTAGGGGACTCCCTGTTTTCTCCATAGAATGTGACCAGGAAGGATAAGAGTGCTCTCCTTTGTTGAACTGTCCCAGGAGCATGAGTAGAGAGCAAGGAAGAGATCCTGAAAGGAGTATGAGATACAGCAAAGGTGGGGAAGGGGAAAACCAAGGCAGGAGCTTGGAGTTGATGGCAAGAGGATCTGTGCAGCCTGTGAGACAGAATTCGACTGTTTCTCTGAGCTGGCACTAGGAATAAATAAGCACTGAATTTGGAGACTTTTCAGGCCATCTTTTATTTTATCCTATTATGCACGTGGAGGAAAGTGGTAAGGTTTTCCTGCTGCCACTACCCAGTGAGCCCACAGTCAGATTAAGTTTTTATTGAGGTTCTGCTAAAGGGCTGTAGCATGAAATAAGCTGTTGCAGTCATAGTTAACTCCCTTACATGGATTTAAAATACAGGAAAAAAAGAGTTTGAAAAAACTAATGGCCAAGGTATTGATGGAGTAATTAAACTAGTTAGGAATAGACTTCTACAGTTTTGTATTACAGGGGGAAAAGTTTTTTTTCTTGGTCTCAGTATTGTTTAGAAAACATGGGGGTTTTTTATTTGGCACATCAAGAATGTATAAAACCTTTTCACTTAATTTCAAGTAGGCTTCCTCATTATCACTCTACTGAAAATGCTTGAATTTATAGGAGGGCATTAAGTGAATGAGACCTAGTAGTTCAGCCAAAAATATCCATCTTGGCAGATCTAGAGAACTATTAGGTCATTCATGAGAGGAATAAGTGTTTTCCCTGAATCTTCATTTGGACATAACTTGGAAATATTCGCATCCTCTATACATCATCATGTTTTGACTTTGCTATCTGGCAAAGACAGGAGATACTTAGTTCTACCTCTTGTATGGATAAAGGTGGAAGTGACATAGGCATAATAAAAACCTAGGAGCAGAACAAATAAATGATTGCTGTTAATTTAAAATGACAGTCAAGTTACCAAAAAAAAGGCATTATTGGGATACTTCAAACATGTTTTGAAGCTGATGTTTTAAATATATATGAATATTGCATTGTTTTGAAGTTGCAGTTAATAACCAATTACATAACTTTTTCTGCCTATATACTGGCACAACTAACAAATAATCTACGAAGTGATATTCACTTCAACTAGGCCTAGACTTGGACCCTTTTAAAAATTAGACTTTCAGCAAGTACAGTATATAGATTAAAATACATTCTTTTTCCTTATAGTCTTCATTAGCATTTTTTTTTTGGTAAAGCTCCTTTTGAGCGCACATTTTGCAATTGCTGCTTTTTTAAGTTTGCTGCAAGTTTCAGACTTATTCAACAAGTTTTCTGTACAAATTTTACTTAGAAAGAAATCTCTCCCTTTGCTACTTCAAATGCACAACCCCCCTACACTGTGTATATGCTCTGGAGGAACTCCAGGAATGGTTGGATATAACTCCTTGTAGCGAATGTGTGCTTTATGAGCAGCGCTTGGACAGGAGCACCAGGCTCTTGCTGGGCAGTGATGTACTTCTTAAATGAAGTACAGAAGACAACAGTGCAGGCTGCAAAATGTACTTGAAAAGAAGAAATAGATTTGTTAGCTTTCTGCTATCATGGCTACAATGACAGCAAGTATCAATTAATTTTTGGTTATGATGGTGAAAGCTACTCCTGTAACTTAGAGCATAACCAAACCCTAAGGAACTCCCCAGACCTGCTCTTTTGTAGAGGTATGATCTGTCCTGTGTTAGTCATATCTCATCTGAAAACGTTTTATGTTTGCTATGAGGTGTAAGTGGTCCTAGAAGTGTCTGGTACTGCTTTCCTCCGAAGAGCCAGAGGAAAGCTTCTGGACTTTTCCTGCAATGCAGTGTTGCTTTGGTAGATTTCCATCTGTTTGTCAACCAGCACATGGCACCCTCTGAAACAGGCCTTTTGTCATAAAATGCACAGCTCTGATTAAAATCTCTGTGCTGGAGGAGTAAAAATATTTCACTGTTCTGCATAATACTAGTAAATAGAAGGTTTATGTGTGTCCTTTCCACTGTCTGCTTTTTGAAACTTTATTCTTAGCCCTTTTTCTTCTCACTTTAGTGTGTAATTAAACTTCTTAGATGCAGCAGTGCATACCAGTACCTTGTTCCTTCTTCATAATCTCAAACTCTGCTTTTGAGAGCTGTTTTCATTGGTGTTTTTTTGCAGCACAATAGATATTGTAATGCTGTACTTTGAAAAGTCAAAAATTGTTTCTTCGAGCTATTGTAAAACTAAACTTTTAGTCCAAGCTTTGTATGTATATCTGGCTTGAAGGAAGCAGGTTGGTTTATGGAATAATTTGTTTATTCATCAATTACTAATTATTTATGTGGTTTCAGCAAGTGGATTTAAGGACTCATTGTTTGATACACATAGAGCTGAAGAAAGGTCTTTGCTTCAGAGAACTTAACCTTTAGGATTCCCATGATATCTATCTGCAAGGTGTGCATTCTTCTTCTCGCTTCTAATTCTGTTAAATTTTGCATTTGTTTTCTCGTTTATAAAGCACTGTTTTGGAAACAGGTCCCCTATACACAGGCTAGTAGTAGCAGAGTTACTGCATTGTGATTTATTTTTTTTTCTAGTTACTTGAAACCACTCACTTCATTTAAATTTCCATCAATTCAAAATTTTCTCTTTCCCTTGAGCACACTTTTTTCTGTATTTTTCGTTCAAAGTACTATTAATACTTTCTGATTATTCAGCAGAAAACTAAAAATGTCTCTTGAGCTACTCAGCCTGATTTAATTGGTTTTGGTGTATGGCAAGCTAAATTCAGATCTCCATTTATCAAACCCCTAGTCTCTCCTCCCCTCTAAAAGTGAGCGGTGCTCAGGTGAAAAAAATCATAAGACAAAAAGTCTGTTTGAGACTGTGCATAAAAGATTTTATAACATTCACGAGGTCATTGCAGCGCAGGAATTAAAGGAAAGTTGGTACTTGTATCTTTGCTCCCCCCCGCTTCAGTGCTTCTCTAAGCCCCTAGACTCTTATTCCTGACAGCTTTCCAGGTTTCTCTGAATTGTTTTGAAGTAATGTTTTTACTTTGTTCTTTGTTTCTCCAATTTTTACTTGCATGGAAACAAAGAAAAAAGGGTGGGGGAGTGCATAAGAATATGAAATATTTTTTTCTTGTGTATCAAAGACAAGCAGTGTATTCAGAGGGTCAAAGTTCCTCTTTTTCTTGAAGAATTTCAATTCCTAGGCCCCTTGGGGGATGTGCAGTTGAGTAACCATCACTTTAAAACCTTTTTTTTCTGTTGAAATTTAACATGCTTTCCCACAGTAACTGTTGAACATCCCCTCTCCTTCTTCCAACCCCTCTAAAGTCTACCTGATAAACTTTTCTTACTTTGGACTTCTCAAATTTCAGGACAGTCGAATAATTTCATTTCAATTCATTTACATGCTTAAATAAAAGATCTAGTATGCCTGTTTGTCCTGGTCTTGGCTAAACATCAATCGCCTAATAGGTCACTGTTGCGGTGTCTCAGCAGGTCACAATTTCAGAACTTGGACATTTATTTCAATTCTCTGCTGTTACCACCCCACATGCTGCTGGGTCTCTTGGTTTATTTTTCTCAAAGTGGATAGAAGAGGGAAAAGGCCCTCAGATCAAAGGCTTAGAGAATTAGGATTGTCCAGCCTGGAGAAGAGAAGGCTGTGGGGTGATCTAATTGCAGCCTTCTATTATCTGAAGGAGCTTACAAGGAAGATAGAAGAAGACTATTTAGGGCACGTAGTGACAGGACAAGATGGAATGGCTTCAAAATAAAGAGATTAGGTCTAGATTAGATTTAGTTACTTACTGTGAGGGTGGTGAGGCACTGGCACAGGTTGTCCAGAGAAACTGTGGCTACCCCATCTCTGGAAGTGTTCAAGGTCAGGCTGGATGGGGCTCTGAGCAACCTGGTGTAGTGGAAGGTGTCCCTGCCCACAGCAGGGGGTTGGAACTAGATGATCTTGAAAGGTTCATTCCAACCCAGTGTGGCAGGACGTCCCCCCTGCCCCCCGGCTCTGTGTATCACAGCTGGTGCATAAAGAGATAACCAGGGGTGGAAAAGCCCACCAGCAGTTTATCTCTGGCGCCAGGAGGTGATTTACAGCTAGCTAAGAATCAACATCTTAGTCTGGCGAGCCGATGGGGGAGAGATAAGAGATAACTTCTGACTTTGAGAGTCACGTTTTTACGACTATAAAAGATACACGAGTTATGACTGAGGCAGAAGCCTCTGACATCCCGAAAATGTCGGAGACTTCTCCCCGAAGTCTGGACGCAGCTTCGCGGTTACTTCTCCAGGAGATTGAGTGAAAGGATCTCGATGTGTGTGTGCCCCACCCACCTTTGGATGGTGAGATACATTGAATCCTAGGTTTATACTATTTCTCTGCTAGCTAAAAATGAAAAGGTACCAATATCGTGCACTGTATGTCAATCTACTAGTAGTATTTCTTTTGTTTATCCCTGTGTAGTGATAATTTGTTTTAAGTCTTGTCTGTTAGTTTTCCTGTCTATTAATAAATAATTCATTTCATAATAGACTAAATCAGCTATCATTAAAGAACTTGTGGACAGAGTGGATTTTTGAGGTGCTGGTCACTTCAATACACCTCCTGCCTGCTGCCATAGGCCTGGGCAAAGATAGGAGATGAACTTATATCAAAATCCATTCGTGACACCCAGGTCATTCTATGATGCTATAATAACGCAATTCCTCTGTGGTCTTCTCAGTTGTATTCCTGTGTAGGTCACCATTAAAATGGCTAAATAGTGTAGGAGAAAGGTAAAGTTTGGGTAAGCCTTTTAGTCATTTGCAGTTATATGGAGGATGGAGTTATCTGTTAAGGATGCTGAATGCCACCATGACTTCACCAAAAATAAACATTTTCAATTTTTGATACAATTTTTTTTTGGGTGACTAAATATTTGGAAAGCATGCCATTTATTCTGGGGTGTGAGAGTGTTATTTTTACACTGCTAAACTGCTTCATTTGAAGTCTGTAAGATCAAAAATGCTGACATGAATAATGGAGAAGTCAAACTAACTCCTAAGAGGTTGAGTCCAGGAGGAAGAAATAAATGAGAAACAATCTTTCTAGCAAAATCTCATGAGCAGAACCCCTGGAGTGGGTGGGATAATATTTCTGGTTTCAACTTATGTTATGCTGTTTGTTTATAGATGGGACTGTGATGTATCTTTCTCTCTGAAAATTTCAGGCCTGGCTGTTGTTTATGTAGTGAAGAGTTTGATGGGGGAGACACAGGAGCAGCACTCCTGCACATTTAAACATTCCACCTTTGAATAATGCTCTCAAATAGAGCATCTTACAGATAAAGCCCCTATGTCATTTGAAGATCTAATTTGGGGATCTGTGGTAATGCTGGCTGGAGCTGGTGGGCGGTGAGGGTGGAGTTCAGTAAGAGGTGGTGTTAAGTCATCAAGTTACTAGTCATAATTCCTAAGACAGTAAAAGTTACAAATCCTAATCCTAGAGATAGTAAAAGAACAAAAAAGAAAACAACATTTAGGTCAATGAATCGTCTTCTGTTCACATCAGACTAGAAAGCTTAATTAACTGAGTGTTTTATGTCATTTGCAAACATCATCATACAGATTCTGCTCAATTGTACATCTGTTTTGTCAGTGCCAAGGGAATACTCAGGGGTCAGCTGATCTCCATCTCTGGAGTGCTCCTATACACTAATTGTCTGTGTTACTTTTAATTAATAATAAAGACAATAATTAAAGAGTTCTTTCATCTTAAATCCTTTGACTTGCAGGCTAAGACATCCTGACTGACACCTCTAGCTTTTGCCTATCTGCTCCCTTTCAGGGCAGTGAGGAGGAGAGGCACTTGCTAGTGCCTGGGGCAGAGTGTAGGGGAGAGGCTGAATTGCCAAGGGTCTGTTTTCTGCTCTGCTGCAGCCTCCTGCTTTTGGGTACTTGATCTCCAAAGGAATCCCTGTCCACAGCCTCATTTGAATCTATAAACAATATAATAAAAGCCTGATATGCTTTTAAAAATGTTCGATTATGTAGGGAGAGCCAGTCCTTTCTGCCTACAGGCTAGATATTGACTTTAAATACAGCCCCAAGCAACTGAAACACTGCTCATAAATAGCCTCAGGAAGCACTGACCTCAAAATACACCTGCACAACGCAATCCTTCTCCCACTTACTTTCTATTCTGAAGGCCAGTACCTCAGTGTTGCCTTATAGCAGTGATATATGACTGCTTTCTATTGCCTTGTTTTCAGCTATTTTGCTTCTTTATGTTATAGTGCTATCTGTTCCATGCCCATCAATTCTTACATTACAAAGCAAAGAAGTGCATGCAATGTCCTGCTGATCCCAGGCTATTTCATTACTGGTTATGCACATCAGCTGTACTCAGCTGCAGTGCTGGAGTTCAGAGTTTACAGTGAAATTCTTCATAAAAAGAACACAGACAATAAGACCAGAAAGAGCTGGGTTTGTTTAAAGTAGCTTGAAGAAGCTTGCCCTCTCAGTAGCAACCCCACCTTGGCTTTGTCTATGACCTGATACTTGCACTGATACTGAATTAACGTATTAATTTTCTTACTGCAGGCAAGGTCATAGTGATCAAGTGACTTACATAGGTTTAAAGTCCTGCCTATGCTGACTCCTCATGCTTAATTTTTATTCTAAGCAATTGCTTCTAGACATCAAATACTCATGAAAAATCAATGGTCAAACTCTCACTGTAGATGATTTGATATTTTTAGGAGTATAGGTGAATCTGTTAGGTGTATTTTAAGAAATTTGCTAAAGAAGTTACTGGGACATCACTAACTCCCCAGTTCACAATTACTGATGTAGCTATGATTAAGGACAACATTTTAGTTTTAGGACAAAAAAAAAATTTAGAGTGAAAGGACTAGTAAAAAATGTGGAGATATTCTCAATGCAAAATCTCCTCTGGCAACATGAATTAAAGTTACATCTCCATTAATATTGAAACTCACTGCATTTGAAGAAACCTGCACTACAACACTTGGCTTACTTGTTGAGCTCATCAGCTGTTGAGAATGCCTAGTGATGTCTATAGTAAACATGGCTTGCACATATGCCTCCATTCATGAACTTTGTCCTCAGTGTAAGACTGATTAGAGACCTCATTTTACTGATTAAATAAGGCTTAAATATTTAAATTGCTCTTCTCTTGCAGATAATACAATCAATCAAGATATTTCATTTAATATGTGTGTTTTTACCTATAATTTAATTGCAGGCAATAGTTTATGTTTTGAAAAGATAAAAAAGGAGGCAGTTCTTCCCAAAGGGTCCAATTCATTTTCCGGTACTATTTTACAAATATTATTGTTGAGGGGATAGACACATGTGTAACCTGACACAGGCCAAGTGGGATATGTATTTGTTTCTGATACTATAGGCATATAGGTAGTTCTGCTCTGTCAATACCGTATGGTAAAGTTACATCTTAATTTAAATTCTTTGAGCTGGTTTGTCTGCTCACAGTTAGAGTATTTTATAGGATATAAGTATCTGAGAGTTTGAGAAAGCTGTATTATAAGCTTATCTAAAATAACTGTGGGCATGGTGTAAGACAAGGAAGAAAGAGCAAAAGAATCAGTGAGTGATGAACAGAGAATGTTTTCATCCATTCAAGTGAATTGTCACTGCATTCTTTCTTCACACTGTTTTCATCAGTCACAAAAAAAAAAAGGCAAAAGGTAATGGAAAAAAAAGGCAGGAAAGAGTTAAAACACTGTTTTTCTGTGCTGTAATTGATTCAGCTGTATCATCCATCTTATATGGCTAACTTGTTATCACTGTGGTAAAAACGTGAAGGTTGCAAAGAAGAAACTGTTGTTTCTGCATGGAAAAGAGTTATGGGCCAAATGGGCAAGTAAGGAATGGACATCATTAAATATATTGGCACAGTGGACAGTGCAATAGGAGAGAGCAAATATGTTGAATTAGGAAAAAGATTTGAAAATGAGAACAACTTTTGAACTTTATATACCTGGAAAAGAGGAGCAGTGGTGTGAATTCAAGTCAAGTGGCACTTAAAACAGCTGGGACTGGGAAAACAGCACAGTGGAAACTGCAGTTAAGTTGAATTCTATGGAGATAAGTTAAAAGAGGGTTAGAATTGCACACAGAAAGTTTTGACAGTAAAAATGTGAGTTTTAGATATATACCAAATATGTTCTTCATGCCTGAGGGGAGTGGGTCAGGGATGTCAGAAGTCCTTGCACTCAGATGGCAGGAAAGGCAGTGAAGTTATCAGAAATGAGAGGGTGTATACAGAGTGTAAGAGGGAAGATAAATATTTCAAATAAGACCAGACTGGTTATATTGACAGTGAGGTGGCAACAAGATTGTGTTTGTGAGACAGCTGAAATGCAGAATAGGAGAAAGTAATTGGAAAAGTAATTCTTCAAGTGGCCACCTATAAGGAATGCAGAAAGGTAAGTATGAGGTGCCTTAGACTAATACCTTGTGACCTTCAGTCTCTGGGTTTTTCACTTCTGTCCAAGAGTGAAAATCTTCTCATGGTTTGTGTTCACTATGATGCCAACATGGTCACAACTAATCACTAGAATAAATATGCATGCAGATCAAAGACTGTAGGTAGTGTACACTCACTAGTGTGTAAACTATAATGCTAATAATAAAATGCATGTATTAGGGCTGTTTTCCCCACTTATGTCACAAGCCCCAAGAAACTTAAACTGCTCCCAAAAGCCACCAGGCATAGCGTTGCAGTGGTGTTCAGAGAAAGAGGTGCTTTGAAGAAATCACATAGTTCAGCATGATTTTGTCTTGATTCTTGCTGAAGTAAGTTTAATTCAAAACCATACTTCATTCCTGTGGTATAGAGCATGATTTCTTTTTTGAGATTGCTGACACTTACTCCTTTGTAGTATATATATTGCTTGCAGTCTTTAAACTTCATTATTTTATCACAGATTTTGCCATTATACCGCAATACTGACTACCTTTCCTCATAAAATACATGAACCATTTACTTATTTTCCTAAGTGGTGGTGAATAGGGAAATTAAATGAGTTAACATATTGAACTTTAGCTAGGTGACTGAACCTCGAAAAGAGCTTCAACTAGTCTCATCAATTGGTTTGGTTAGACAAGCATGCAGCCATTGACTTAACCAAGAAATAATTATCTAAATGCACAGAGGTGTGAGTTTTGGGGGTTTTTTTTCAGATATTTTTAGTGCTAGTGTTATAGTATTTAAGACACTATGAATTCATACAACTTTAGGGAGAAAGCATAAAAACTTTCCAGATAGTCTATTATGTCTGAAGCTGTAAGTCTGCTGGTGGTCACTGCAGGTTGCTTCATGAAGTGTAGCCCAACACTCTACTATAATAAGTTCCCTAATTGGAACTTGATGATCCTTGAGGCGGAAAAATGGGTGCAGTTTATTCCTTAGATCTTATTTCTAACCTTTTGGGCTCCTTGCAGATGGTGAGAATTGAAGTATTGCTGCAATGTGTTTTAGTACAGCTTCTGTAAATTAATCTGGTGTTCGAAACTAAAGCACTTGTCCTGGTAAGCAATACTTTCCAAAATAGCATCTTGCAGCTGTTTTTGATCTTGCCTGGAGTGGAAGCAGAGATGTGTGATGGTTTTGGCTGGACTAGAGTTAATTTTCTTTGCAGTGGCTGGTGTGGGGCTGTGTTTTGGATTTGTGCTGAACACAGGGCTGATAATGTGGAGATGTTTCTGTTATTGCTGAGCAGGGCTTGCACAGAGCCGAGGCCTTTTCTGCCTTTCACAGGGCCACGCTGGGGAGGAGACTGGGGGTGCCCGGGAGGTTGGGAGGGGACACAGCCAGGACAGGTGACCCAAACTGACCACAGGGGTATTCCAGACCAAATGGCATCAGGCCCAGGATATAAAGTGGGGGGAAGAGAGAGGAAGGGGGGGTACATTTGGTGATTTTTTTGTCCTCCCAAGTCACTGTCACCTGTGACGCGGCCGTGCTCTCCTGGAGATGGCTGAACATTGGCCTGCCATGGGAAGTAGTGAATTAATTCCTTGTTTTGTTTTGCTTGTGTGTTCAGCTTTTAATTTCACTCTTAAACTGTTTTTATCTCAGTCCATGGGTTCTCTGGCTTTTACCCTTCCAATTCTCTCCCTGATCCTGCTGGTGGGGAGTGAGCGAGGGGCTGTGTGGTGCTTGGCTGCTGCCTGGGGTTACAGATGACAAACACCATACACCTTGAAAGCAAATTATTTGGAGTGTCTGGCATAATGACTACAGGAACTTAGCAAAAAGAACCTAACATTTCAAAGAAAAATATTTTTTGCAAAATAAATTCTAACAGTTCTTCCAAGCACAAATCAAACTCCAAGCATTTAACATCTGCAGTATAATCTTTCTCCCCTCTAAATTCTGTTGATCTTCCCAAAGTGCAGTGCAAAACATTGATAGGTTAAAAATGGGCCTGTGTCCTAAACAGCAAGTGGGATGGAAGAGCACAGTAATAAAGGGAAGAAAGTAATGCCTCAGGTTTTATGAAGAGCAACATGAAATGCCTGACCAAAAGAGCTAGGAACTGGAAAAATTGTTTGAAGCAGAGGAAGAACAACAGAGGAAATATGAAAAAGGTGGGGAATGAAGGTAGAAACTAAAGCTTGTGTACCACTGAAATTGATACTTTATTTGGATGCCTACTATTTTGTTTTTTCTTGGGGAAAATTAAGGTGGTGCTGGCCAGGGGCTTGGGTTTTTACATGTTAAAGGTCAGAAAAGATATATCAAATGTCATTTAGGATCTTCACTTGTCTTAAACTCAATTTTCATTATTATCGTCTTCCAAAAGATTTCTGTAAAATTTACTGTATTTTAAACATTTCAACAATATGAGGAATGGTGCTTTAAATGAAAAATTTATGATGATGGTATGTAACATAATAAATCTTGTTTTGTAAGTTTATGCTTAGAGGGTTATATACCTGCAAGTATCAGCTTTTGAAAGAATTGTCAGGTTATTTTAATTATCTCACATGTGTCCTAGGGACAAAATAATTTCACCATCATAGATGAAAGAAATTTCTGTATTTATGTGAGGTTTCTTCAGAGTTTTTCGGATAGAAGAGGGAGAGCTCTTCACGAAAAGCATTTTGTAGTCTTGATCTGTGAAATTGACTGATCAAGTTTGGTCTCTGAAAATAGGGGAAAAGCTGGAAATACCTTATAAATAGGTTTTGTGCTGTATTGTGGTGGTATTCTTTGTTTGTGGGTGGGGGGTTTTGTGGTTTTTTTTAGTAAATGATTCCTATGATTCTGTAAGTTTTCTTAAAGATGTTATGGTAGTCCAAAATACTGCATAGCTAAGTAGTACTGAAGTTTGCCTGGAGGCTGGAACAGAGTATTTTCTAAAGCCAAACTTTTTAAGAATGGAAGAAAATAAGTGGTAATTAGATTCTAAAGATTGATACTAATCCCAAACTTTGTCTCAAACAATGCTAAGATCTGTCTATTTGTTATAAAATGTTATCTTGCTTATTGCTTTTAATTGTTTTCAGCACGTGAATCCAGAGCATAATTAGATATTGGCCACATCATTTTTTCATTGTTATTAAAAGGATATGTGTGAACATATTTGGTAATTCTGTAGTGTTTAAAATCCAGATTTCCTATTGTCATGGGAAGTGTCATGCTTTTGCTTCATAACCAGACAGTGTATGTTTTCAATAAAAACTTATTTAGGAAAGTACAACACATTCATCCTTGATATTTAAGCAAATTCACATTGCAGAATGATTAATTGCATTCAGCCTTTTCATCCACTTCTAATTTTTCAGGGGACATAATTGGATGCAAATTGGCCAGTGTTAATCATTAGATACCACTAATTAAAAACAGAAGCTGTAGGTAATGGTATGATTATTGGTAGAAATAAATGAAGCAGATCAGGTAACTCTTTTCTTCAGGGACTCATGACTTGTGCCTGAGCCTCATTAAATTCCAACATGTGAAGGTGCCCCGCTGGTAGAGGCTGCAGGAGAACTGTATTTATAAATAACTTAAAAGTAACATAGGAGGGCAGTGCCTGAAAAAGGAGGTGTGGAACATTTCTGTGGCTCAAGGACTTAGCAGTTTAATGAATTAGAAACTTTAAAAAAGCATTTTAATTAGGTGAAAACTGGTTTTGCATAACAAAAAGCCAGTTGAAAGAGAAACTAAGGGCATTTATTTTCTAACAGTGTTTCTGAAGCATACTGAAATGCCATGTTCTGAAAATTCAGTGGGTATTTTTTGTATCCAAAGAATTAATTTCATACTTTGCCTTTTAAAACTGACTGTGATGTGAGATGACCTGTACACTGACTGAAGTGGAGGCTCACTGAAAAAAATGTGATCACTCATTCAAATCGATAACAGTGTTTTGTGTGAAGATTCAGAGGAGATAATTTCCTCATGAAGAAAATTCTGACTTAACTTTTAAATTGCTTTTAAAATACACTGATGACCAGTGAACCCTTTCAGTCCAGTGCTTTGAGGTTTTTTTCATCATAATCACCAAAGTTCCTCAGGAATAAATGGCAGTAATAACTCCTTTTAAGGGATTCATACAGTGATGGAGAACACCATTTGAACAATTCAAAATACTGATACCAAATAAAAGATACTAATAGTAGGTACTGCACGCTGTTCAGTCTTATGGACAGAATTAGTGAATTAGGCATTTTTGGGAGGCCATGAATGAAAGAGCCATGAATGAAAACATTTTAATTTTCACTATTCCTTCCAGTTCCCCACTGATGCAATGCTCAGCAGTGATGTAGGCAGCAAATGGGAGCTGTTTTCTGAATGAATGACTTCTATCCAGCAGCTCTGCCCTGGCACTGGTCTTTTCAATCTGCCAGCTGGAGTGAAGCACCTGCACAGATGGCAGTGCCCCAGCTCTTTGGAGGCAGAGACTGAGGATGGAGCTGTAACAACCAGAATAAGGACCTAAGCTTAGAGCTATGCACATCACAATTTTATACATGCACCACATTTCATTTTTTTGATAATGGCTGCTCTTATATATACTTAGAGTTGCAACTACTACTGTGAAATCAACATCATATCACCACTCATTCATAAACATGATGGCTTCAGCATAAAAAGTTATACTGAAAATAGATGGTTTAAATTTGATTGTTACTGCTTTAATGGCATAAATTTTATTATATCCAGTGACTTTAATATCTATACAAATGACTTACTTTTTCAGGGCCACATTCTTGTGTCTGAAAGAAATATTTTATATTGCAGGACGCTCATCAGATCTTAACAAATACTGGGTTAGTTCCAGAAGTACCAAAGCCAAAAAGAATATAAATGTAAGTAGTTTCTAGGACTAATATCAAACCACAAAAGGATATTTTTACACTGTGTAACTGTTGAATTCACAAAATAGAGGCCATCAGAAATACAACTCTCTGCATATTGCTAAATCTGATTTCAAAACAGTTGGATTGTTTCATAATGGAAATCCAATTAAGCTTAGAGTAACCTTACTTCTAACATATGAAGTTCATCAGAAGAGAATTAAATTTTACTGACCTGTATGGATAGATTTTTTTTTATGAATGTGAAGCCTACTAAATACACCATCAAGTATTTTTAAGAGGTAATACTGTCCTCTGAAATAGTTAGTAGAGCAGATAGACTGAAGTCAATTGTAAATCCAAAGTCTAAATGTTCTTGTAAAAAAGGATGGTCTGAAAGGAAAAGTATGTATTCAGTGGGGCACTAATAAAAAAATTGGAAAGTATGTATGAATAGATGTATCAGATGAATGAGAGATAAGATACTTGCCTACTGAAATATTGTGAATTAAGTGCTCTTATTTCCATTGCATCTTCCACCTGGGTTTTCATGGTTACAAGAAATACAACATTATTTATTGGCAGCTATCTTGAGAATGGTCTGGGAGTTACCCTGAATCACAAGTTAGTACAAACCAAGAGTATGATGTGAACATTTGGAAGGGCTGTGTCTAGATAAGGTTTTAGCTAGATGGGAGTGAAATCCTGTTTTGGCCTCAGCTCTGTGCAAGAGATGGGCTGACTAAGGAGAGCTGAGTAAAATGAGTAAAAATAAGCAGAGGTTGGGAAAATATCACTGGCCTAGAAAGATTTGTAAAACAAGATAGAACAGTTGAAGGTCTTTGAGTCTTCAGGTGCTTACAGGATTGTGATAAAGAAACAGTAGATGATATATGCACTATGGATTAGAAAACTGATGAAGTAGTTGATTTGCACCCCACAAAGATGTTTAAATGACAGCAAAACCCTTTTTCAAATGAAGAGTTAAAATAGACTGGTCTGCACTGGAGATCTTCTGGAGAAGGCTGCACATTTAAGGGATGACACAGCTATAACTAAATCTGTTTTAAGGCAAGGGACTAGATTATGTCAGACTGTGACAGTGTGGCTATTGATAGTCTTTATGACATCGAGAAGTAGTTCAGAAAAATGACTGTACAGCACAGAATCTGTATAGAACATGTTAAAAAGCAGGTACACAAATACGCTGTATGAACTGGGAAATTTAAAAATGGGGGAAGCCAAAAGTCATCAATCTTCAGAATATAGTACTGTATTAATTCTGTCATAATAAGAAGATACAGAGTCCACCCACCAACAAAAAGCAGCCCATCTTTGGAATAGGTAACTTATTTCAAATTTGATTTTGGGAAGTCTATTTAACACTTTAAAATAATTTCTCTATAAATGCATGCATTTTTAATTAACATGTAGAGTATGTATTTTAAAAAGCATGCTGAAATTCTATCTGCAACCAGTGCCATAGTAAAAAATATGGCTCTACTTTACATTTATTAGCATTTCCTGTTCATTCCTTCTATATATGTGCAAATAACTGTACTGGTGTAGATGAGGCACTTGGTGAGATGGTTTAGTGGTGAACATGGTGGTGCTGGGTTGATGGTTGGACGCGATGATCTTAGAGGTCTTTTCCAACCTTAATGATTCTACAATTCCATGACATTAATCTTGCAAATGTATGAGCTGTGAGATTTAATTGATTCCCTCTACTGTGATATTTATCTAATACATCTTTATACTAAATACATTACAATTCCAGAGCCTCATGCTCTTGAGGTATCTTGGGGGTCCAGGGTATGACTGTAGGCTTGGGGCAGCGTGGGGTGCGTGAATGGGGTGGTCACAGCAGGGCTTTTTGTGAGATGGTGGTCTGCCACCCCAGTAAAGCTGTTTCTGCTGCCTGGGCTTGGTGCTTCCAGGGGTGTGTGGAGGGAAGATTGGCACCTTGGTGGTGTGCACTCTGCCTTAGGGAGAAGGTGGCCAGACTGTGTGGAAGGATATCTGCCAGAGTTACCATTTTAGAAACACAGATATACTGTTTGGTATGTTTGTGTCAAACTGTGGAGGACACCTTGCTGGCAGATACATCTCTTTCTTACCCAGATGTACTCTTGGTAGCTCCTGCTTTTTGTACTGTAGTTTCCTTTAGATGCTGTGAGTTGAAGAGCTGACGAATAGTCCTTCTAACCAGACTGTGTGTGCTGTCTTGTATCAAAGAACATCTGACCCAGACACAAGCATATTTTCCTTTGCTGGGCTTCACAAGTAGAAAGAAAATTGATTTCAGCTTTTGCTCTGAGATGAGTCCCATCAATCAGGAGTGTTGTGGTAGCCCAGAGGATGGGTCCTCTGCCTGCCTTAGCTTGTTCCAGTGGCACTGTGGTGAGGAGAAAGGCTCTGGGCTCTCATTTCAGGGTTGATCACTCTAAGGGGCCTATCCCCCAAGTTCAACCATTCAGGGTAGCTCAACATTCAGGACAACTATGCCAAGTGACACTGGAGTGACACTACCCATTCTAAACCATAATGGACACACCTTCTAGAATGTTTCACTTTCAGTAGAGTGAGTTCTGATACAAATGTTGTGCAAATGGCAGCTTGATGTTCTTCTTTTCACTGGGCTTCATGCAGCTGTCTTTCCCCCATACTGCTGTGTAAATGAGCAACTTAGAGTTCTATTAGCCTGCCATAGTGAGTAGACATGTTAGCAATGGAAAAGTGTCAAAGTCGCAAGGAACCATTAACACACAAAAAAGCAGAAAACTCTGTTCTCTTTGTTCCTCCCAGCAAGCCTGTCTGTTGAACCCTGCCCATAAGCAGACTTCTCTGCCTATGAAGAAAACCAGTTTTTAATTTTCATTCCAAGTTAAAGACAGTAAGTAAAAATGCACTCTTGAAGTGAGTACTGATGAGTTCTTCAACATGCAAACTCAATACTGTCAATGCAACAAAACATTTCTGGTGTAAACAAAGCTGTTAGTGTGTTTTATATCTACATGGTTAGTGTAACAGCTGCCACTTTCCAGGTGACAGTCTAGAGTTAAACAGGCTAATGAGTCAATCCATCATCATTAGAAATCAATGGAAAGGCTTCCATTGGCTTAGTGAATAACTTCATCAGCTGTCATCGTAGCAAATGCTTTTGACCTGTGCATTCAAATGAGCAAAATAATGAGCACATTCTGCTGTTCCCATTGAACCCTTCAAGCACATCTGGGCCATTCCCGTTGTACAAAAGACTTCCAAGTGGAGAATGAAGATTCAGGGTGCCTGTCTGAAACGCTGCCAGTCTGCACATACCAAGCTGGAAAAGGAAAGTAGTAAAAAAAAAGTTCCTTTTGCTGTGAGATCATCAAAAAGGTAGACAAAGTCATGTGTTTGGTTTTTCCAAGCTGGAACAAGGGTAAATTCCACGCTGATTGTATGAGGTTTCATAAACCTATTTTGCCTGCAGTTGCTCTGGATTGTATAGTGCTGCTGAACAAGCACTAGAGTCATCCAATACATGTTTCAGATATCTGTTGTTTCTATGACATATGACTCTCTCCAATTAAAAAAATAATATCCATTAATAAATCCTTATTTTTGATATATAATAATCCTACATTGTTTTTCTGTAACTGCGAAGAACATAATTCTGGGTTTTATGCGTGATGACTAATATTCCCTAAAGCTTATTTGAAGTGGTTTTCTAGAATGGACTGCCAATTTCATGTTTTCTTTGCCTTTGCTCTAAGACAGTATTCTCTTTCTCAAAGGCCAGAAGCTTGCATTATCTTGAGTGCTCAGGATCTTTGAATTTTTCTGAAAAAACTGAAGTGGCACTGTTGGTGTCATGAAACACTTAACACCGCTTGGATGTGATGCATAGCTTTATGCATCCTGTCATTCTTGCATAAAAATCATGAGGATGCGTTACTATGTCAGTATCATAAAGGGCCTACCTTGTCTTATTGTGACCTAAGAGTTGATGCATGTTGTTCAGTAGCAGGTCTGATTGAATTTTTCATGCACTCAAAAGAGACTTTATTTACATTTTGTGAATTGTTAGAAGAAGAATTCAGTTTTTTGAACTCATAAGATTAATGCCTCAATCTCAGAATTTCAAATGTGTTAGACACAAGAGGGGAAAGAAAGATGAAGCCAGTCTTATGTCAAACGTAAGTTTTTCTCCTTCTTCTTCTCCTTCCTCCTTCCACTTTCATCAGGACTCATCTTTGTCACAAACTGCACTGGCTTTTTCTGACATTGCAATGGCACAAGTCAAAAGAAATTCGGGGAGCAAAAGAGCTGTGGAAAAGCACTAAAGCCCTGAAGTGGCCAGGAGCTGAGATCCTGCTACATGAATTCTACAGGTCCTACTTTCAGCTGGCTCTCTGCATTATTCCTCTCTCCTCCTAAACCAAGGAGAGGGAGAAAGAAGGGAGTAGGGTTCTTTCCTTCCAGATTCTTGTTTTTAACATATTTGTGGTTGTATAATGTGATTGGTATGAATGTAAGTGTCGATGGAGTTAAACCTGAAAACGTATATTAAAAGAGGAAAAAATGTGGGGCACCAGAATGTATCAAAATACATCTTGCTGTAAATGCAGCTAACATTTCAATGTTAATAGTCTACCACGTAACTCAAACTGACTCAAAATGACAGATTACTGATGATTAAGTTAAAATCATGTTAAGTTTAAAGGTTTGGATCTTTTGATAAATTTTTTTCTGTGAATGATAATCTCAATATTGTACATTCTATAGCCCTTCCAATTTTGTGAAAATGTCATGCTTTTGAAGAGCAAATAGCGGTGATTTCTTTGCTTTATCCACAGGAATTAAAACAGGGCTTCTTTGCCCTTCTGTATATGTATATCCTCAATTTTATCTTTCAGCAAATCTGTTTCACTGCAATAGCCTTGTAATTGGGAATCTGTGCTTATCTGCCCCATGCCCTTCTTTCTTCTTTTTTGAAGATTGTAGCATTTAATTTTTGAGGTTGTTTCAGAACATTGAAATTTCTATCTGTGGATGAATACAAGTGAGTTTTCCAGCTTTAAAAAAACCAGCTTTTCCAACTATATTAAACACTCATAACATTAAATTTACATCATTATTAAATACTCAATATATGCAGTTTTAATTAGCAGAAAGTGTCCTTCTGATTTTCCAGTAAATTGCTATTTAAGCTCCTGTAGATTTCATACTTCTGGCAGATACAATATCGGGTGAAATATTTAATGAGATTAAGTGAATTTATTTCTTTTTTCTTTTGTTTATATTTTTAAACAAAACTCCCTTTCTTTTATATGTCAGCAAAATTAAGCTAGATGTATCTAATTTCAGACATGAACCAGCATGGCCTATTTTCCATACAAATTTAATCCAGTGTAGTGTATATTATCCATGGCTCAGAATAGCATCACAAAAAAAAAGCCATCAAAGATTTCCATTATGAATAAAATAGCTCCTAGATAAGATAAATATTCAAGACAGATGATAGCAGAAATTAAAATTTTATAATTGGCCTTCTACAATTAAATTCTAAATTGTGAAAGAGTTTCTTCCCATTCCATCTATTCTTCATAGACACTATTTATTACATCTTTGTGTAACTTGTAGAGGGGAAAATTCATTAAAGGTTTGGTTTTTAAAAAATATTATTATGATGCAAATTGCTGCTTGTAGTGGGTGGTACAAAATGCTGCTAAGAAGGAAGTTAATCAGAAGAAGAATGGACAGCTCAGTGGACTATAAATGGGAGAAGGTGCCTTTTACTTGTAAGGAAGGCCAGTTTAAAACTGGCTTTGTGTTGATGATCTCATTTATTTTCCAGTAAAGACAAAAATCACCGTATCTGATAAAAACGATCACTGTTCATGACAGCAATCTCTATTCCTGATTAATTCCTTGTAGGGAGCATAGATTAATTAGTAATACCACATAAACATTACATGACATGTCCTGTGTAGTCAGAAAGTACCTTTGCTCTTTGAATGTGTAAAAAGGAAACAAATAGGGAAATGAGAGATTTGCAGATCAGGTTCAAAGAGGAATGCCAGTGATTACATAAACCCTAAAGAGAAGGTGCTGTTTTCTATTTAGCGTGCTGTTTCTTGTTGTGTTTTTAAGGGTTCAGTGTCTTTCTTTCTTAGATCCTGTATGTGCATAGAGCACAAATTACATTTCTAGTGACCTTTTATAGTTTTGTGCTTCTGGGTGGCAATTTTAGGGATAAGCAAATCATGGGCATGAAAAGATCCTTGGGGGAAATGTGAGTAGAAGAATAATTGGTACTGAAAGCAGTGTATGGAGAGGCACTTCTCACATTTGGAATGGAGGCAGTTTTTAGAGGCAGGAGAACATGATGGAGAGGACAGCTGCACACTGGAAAGGAATACAAGAAAACTGGGGGCGGGGGAAATATAAAAGGAGAAAAGTGAAATTTCACCATACTGATCTACTGGAAATAATACTAGAAGACTGGATTTCTAGGTAACCCTGTACTGTGGACAAGAAATGTGAAAATACCTGATCCAGAGCTAGAGCTATGAATCTGTCTTGCTTTTAGATTTTCTAGAAAGTAAAATTTTCAGTTTTGCATAAAGACTTTTCTACCTGCACCTCATCCATTACCTTCATCTTTCTAAGATCCTGAAATATGTATCAGAAAGCACCAGCCACAGAAAAATATTGCAACTGTTGTTTGATGGAATGAAATAAGGCAGTGAGTACTGAATAAATAAATGAAAAAGTAGCTGGGAGTTAGACATACTAAAAGAGCTGTCTGAATTGTGATGCTCTCTTTGCATACTGTTTTGCCTGTGTTTGCCTGAGAATGTAGGTGCTTTAATGCAAAGGTAAATGAAAACAGGAATTCTCAAGTTCTAACAGACAAAGGGAGCTTGTAATGTAACTTACTCTATGTCTTTTCTCAACAGTAACTCTTGCATAATTTATTGTTCCCTTTATTGTTTCCAGAAAAGAAAAAACTTGCATACTCCTATCATATTAGATGTATATTCTTACTGAAAAATCTGTACATGAATACTAAGTAGTCATCTTTACTTGCAGGCTAACTTACAAGACACTAAATTTCCTTTTCATCATGATGGTGTTCCTTCTGTCATTAATGAAAAGTCTCTTAATGAAATGTGAACACCCCAGAGTGCTGGCCTACAATATCTTTGAGCAATTTCTCAGAGCATTACTGTGTGATATCCCCAGAGTAAGGAAGGCAGTGAGGAATTCACTCTGCAGCTGGGGATGCTGTGAAGCCTGCTGTCACCCTGCTGTCATTCTGCTGGCTTTTGTGGGCCTGCTTCTGCTGCTGCACTTACATTTCTGATACTAATTGAGACATGATCTTATATATATAGGGCTGTACTATAAATGTTAAATAGTCTTACTCTGTTTGTGGTTCAATGGAAGACCTTTTGCAAGAACATAAATTAGCAAAACAGAATTTTGCTGTGTTGGTTTTACTGTTCTTATGCTGCTCTGGATTTTGATATACACAGGACATAATTTCTTGGGTTAAATTTTGAGATAGTAAAAATACAGATTTAGCTGAGAAAGCAGAGACCTTTTCTCCTCACTAAGAATTATTCTTAGGACTGATATCTCTGATATGCAAATGCAAGACTTTTTTGTTCTTGTTTGTTCGTCTGTTTGTAAAAGTAGCAAAAAGCACTGTCCCAGTTTAATAAACCTTATGAAAGTCCTGTTTTGAATGTACATCAAAAATTCATGCATTTACAGGCATTTGAAGTATACAGGTTTAAGTATCCATTAAAAAAAGAAAAAGTTATATCAGTCAGCCCTCTTAAAGACAGCCAAAGAGGTTTGCTGACACGTAGGGAAAGAAATCTTCAGTTCTAGAACCATTAAGGAAACTCTGCTTAATGTTGACTGTTCTGGAAAGCTGTGAAAAATATTGAAAAGAAGTTTATCTTGGAAACCAATCTTTGATAGAAAACATAGCAGCGCAAGCTTGAATAGTAGAAGTATCTATGATTAATAATTTACATTGTTTTGATATGTATCTTACTCTTTTTGGTTCCAGTGCAGTCTTACTGGTAGTGACAAGAAAGAAGTGAAGAGATCAAGAAAAATAATTAATTTAGACATTGCCAAACTCTTAAAAAATAGAGGAAGAGTTATACTATTACAAGGAGAATGCAAGTTATTCATTAACAGTTTTAAATTTTTTTTTTTTCTCATTGCAAGATTGACTTGAAAGAGTAATAACATACAAGAACTTATTGAGTTTTGTCTTGAGTACAATCATCTAGGCTTATTGTCAAAAGCTTTTAAGTACTAGACAGGGGATGCCTTGGCTGAAATAATCTGCAAATCCATGTTTGAGTGAACCCAGGAGACCAAGGAATCGAAATAGTGAACCAGGTGTGTTTAGCAATGACAGACCATTAAAGAGCAACACATTTATTATGTGTCAGTTTTGGGCCATCCAAATAAGATGCTGAAGGTTAAAACTACATTGAGGGTTAGGCTCATGCTGTGAATACATAAGCCATAAATAAATCTCTCCTGGCAGTGGTTGTCTGGTATGTCACAAAAGTGAACAACTGGCCTTGAGGAGCAAAGCAGGGAGCTTGCAAAGCTACGTGAGGTCCTGCCTTTGCTGCTGTGCAGCACTACTGGAGTAACTCTCCTGGTAGGAGTGAACAGTCTGTGGATACTATGGCTTGTTGGGTTGATGTTCTTTGTCCTTTGGGAGGAATAGGCATGGTAATGCATAAATTGCTTAGGAATTTATATTTTATTTCATCTAATCTATTGCAAAATGTGGGCTGAGTTAGGATGGTAGGAAGTGACGCTAATAGACAGTGGCTAAAACATGGCTGAAATCATTATTTCTCATTACTTCTGTCAAGTGACAACAGTGGATTGTTCATCCCTGCTCATTTCTAAAATTAATAAGTAAAAATTACTCTTCATTCTTACTCTCTGAATGATGACTGAGTTTCAACCATCATTTTTAGGCTTCTAAGCCAGTGAAACAAAAACATCTAAATGGGTCTGAATGACTCAATAGTATTATGTGTGCAACTTACAAATGACCTTCAAAATGCGAATGGGACACAAGAACTGTTGGATACTGCTTTTTTAGTGACTCTTTTTTTCTTCCTGAATAGCACCTTCCACAATTAGATCGTTCCCTGGTTAGTATATTGACATAACATTTTTATATACTTAAAGCTGAGAACAGCTAATATGTATAACAACATTCGTTTAATCATTTAACTAAATAATTATATCCGCAAGAAATAGCCTGATGTGACGACGTGCCAAAGATGACAGAAGAAACTTTTAAAATCTGCAGTGATTTAATTAAATAAACACATTAAATATTTGCATATAGAGATTATATTATTTATAATTAACTTTCCAAATAATTTATTTTCCAGCCTTTCATTTTCCTCTATATCATTCTGCCTCATTGATAAATCCAGTCACATTTGACAGCCAGAATCTGGCATTTAAATATGACCACAGCAGGCAGAACAATCATTCTTTGAAGAACTTATCCTGAGTGACATATTTAAAAAGTCTTAAAATCGCTGCCAACAGCCACTTTTGCCTATTGCAGTCATAGATTTGGCCATTTTGAGGCCAAACACACTTTATTATTATTTACTGTATTCTGATTAATTTTATCCACAGCTTAAGGAGACCTAAACTCTCTGGATGCCTTCTCGTAGGAAGTAGTAGCCAGGAAACCCTACAGACAAGAGAAAAAATTATCTTTTTAATATTAACAGTAAGTGAAGGTGTAAATTCTTTTAAAGTTAGTTTAAATTTGTAGAAAAGACCACATATACAATCTTATCTTTTTATCCTTACTCCATCTCACTACCTAAGTTCTTCTCTGCCTCCAACTGACTTGTTGATCTTTTCTTCTGACTTTCCTGAGACATACAAAGGAATTTTACTATGATACTCTTCTACTTTCTCTGTTCACTCAACCTCTTCTCAAGCATGGAATATGACGTGTGCATCTTTCTCGTAAGTAGATTTCAGTAAAAGCCCAGTAAAAGTTGCTTGAAAGGTTATAGTACAGCGAGAATTTAATCTCTCTTTATCACATTGCCTTTATCCTGCTTCATCCACGTATGTCCATCATAAATTTTTCCTACTGTTTGACTTCATGACATGACCCAGTTCTCTGTTGTCAATCCACTTCCAATAAGCAAGGATGGGTGAGAGAGAACGGCACGTGAAAAGAGACAGGGGAGGCGCATACAGCAAAGTGGAAACTTCTCTGCAATCAGTGTTTCTCCCTTTCACCCTCATTATGCACCAACTTCCTACTGAAATTATTAAAATTAGATGCTATTTTTTTTTTCTGATTAACGGGGTTTTTTTGCCTGAATGGCCTTATGGCCATTTAAACTTCATATTCAATGTTCCTAAAATGTTGATGCTAAGTGTTGAGAAATACACTTTCAGGAGTAAATATAGAATGTAGAGGAGAACAAGTTAAACAAAATCTTTAATATCTGGACTCAAGGTGCAAGTTCTACACCAAAAGTCAAGTCATGGTTTTGACTAGACATACACTTCCATGACTTAATCAAAGTATAAGCAAGTATATGGCTAGTATGGATGACTGGATGCTTTTGCAAGCAACTGTTCCCTCGAGAACTCTTACGCCTTTTCATCACAATTGTTACTCTCCAGTTAAATAGAATATAGAGTCCTGGTGGGCTGTTATGTGTGGTCCCTCTCTATTATATGGGTTATATTTTTGCTTAGTTGTGGTTTTAGGCACAACACTGCTGTTGACATCTTGGTTACCTTTTTCATGTGGGATTGAGCCACAAAGTGTTTAGCATACATTAATATTATTAGAGATAGTACTCAGTTCCATTTGCTTAGAAATCGGACACATTTTTCTGAAATGAAACTACTTTTAACTTAACATTGTAGTGTTTTTCTATTCTGCATCTCTTCCCAGAGGTATATTCATTTCCTCTAGGTGTATCTGATAGCAATACCATCCAAACATTGCTGGGTGTGCTGAGAAGCTTTTTACATGTGGGTCCACTGATTTTACTGACATTAAAAAGAAGTAGAAAAAGTTACACTGTTTTGGCTGCCTAATGAAAAAATATTGGCATACTGGCTGCAGAAAAGCTTTCTGTTAACAAACAAATAAATAGCCTAGCTGATTGGGGAAAACAGTCATGATTTAAAGGTTCAGTTTCACTGAGGTACCATAAATCTTTTGGAAGTGATGGAGCAATCTTGTGAAATCTAAATCTTCTCTGTGATGGCTTCTATTCAGATATTTAGTATGTGAAATACTCATCTTGTCAGAATCATGATGGATTCTATGATTTTTATGTAGAATGTTGCTGTAAGGAGCTGTATTTTTTGACTGTCAGGTGAAAGTGTGGTATATATGCAGACTGATTTTTGTAAAGCAACATCTGCTTGCTTTTAAGGGCCTTATTCTGGTAAAAGTCTCTGCAAAATCATAAAAAGAGATTAGTTTAGGGTAAAGCTCATTCCTTTTTAATACAGCCTAAAGGCAAGAATTAAGCTTTTTCCAAATGGAAAGAAATTCACTTGGAATAGTTATGGTAAGTGAAACAACCTGATGTGGATGAACATGTTGGATGTAGCAAAATAGACATAGCCAGGTTAAAATTTTACATATACAAATCTTTACATCAAACCTTGATCCAAGCTTTCTTATATTTTTTTTAGAAAATACATTCACCTTTTACTCTACGTCTTGAAATTTCTTCTGTTTGTAAGCAAACACACTGGAGATGGATGTGCTTATTGGACAACTCTTTGGGGCTTTCATGTTTGTTGAGAGTCTTCTGAACTTGCACAAGCTCCTTGGTATTTCCATATTCAGTTGATGCTCACAGATACACTGAACAGCAATTAAAGTTTTCAATTACTGTAGTTTCCATTACTCTTTCAGACTATGAAGCAAATGTAGATTTAAATGTAGGCAAAGAATGAAGGGTATGATTCAGACTCCAGTGAAGCCAGTGGTATTTTTTTTATTTAGGGAGGCTATTTTCAATTAACTCAGGCCATGCATAAAAACCAGATGTAAAAGTTAAGTGGAAATTGGTACTTTCAAGTATTGATATCTTGCTCTCACTGAATCCCATGTCAATGAACTCTAGTACACTTCCCAAGTACTTGCATGATTAGCTATTTTACCATTGTTTATCACTTTGGTGTTACTATTTCTCACGTTTTCCATATGATAATGAGGTAATGAAAAATAATTGCTCATGTGGGCCATATATGAATAACTGTAGCATAAAGTTGTAGCAAAACAGCCCTGTTAAATTGAAATTACAGCTACGTTGCCATACATCAGCTATTACGCCTTTATAGCAAATGGGGAACCAGCTCTATTATTTTATATACTCTACTTTTTGTTGATGATAGTAGTAAAATGCATTCAGAACCATATGAACCTCTGACTTCAAGCCTAAGGCATATGACCACTATACCAACCTGCTGCTTTCTAGAAATTAAGTGTGGTAAATCCCTGAAGCGTTTCACATCTACCATTTCCTTTGACAGTCTTTCACAGGACTTCACTGATTAATTGTCAGACTAAGTATGCTTGAACTAAGTCATTAATTTTCTCTGAAAAGGTATCATTCCAGAGCACTTTCTCCAGCAAGATGATATTGCCTGCATTATTAAATACTTTCTCTAGTGCCTGTCATACATAAACCTTCTGCTCCCTAAGCGCAGATCCCTTCTATTTACCTGCCGTTCACGGATAGAGACAACAAACTAAGATGCAATTTTGTACTTCAGGTGTCCTTTGATGAAACAATTTGTTTCTGTGCATCTAAAAGAGCAATAAATTATGAAATTTGGATACTTTGAAGGTTTTTGTTGTGTTAGAAGTGCTCATATTTAACTTTTTGTATACTAATTTTTGCATAATTTAACCAGAGTTTCCCATTTTCCCTGAAGGAACTTCCAGGCCTCTTAACTGTGGCCTGACAATGATGAAGTGAGTAGGAAGAATGGAGACATACTGATGAGAGAGGCAGTTATTTTTACTATAAAAATCATCGCATATTAGAGACTTTTGGCAAATAGTTTATTTTCATTTTAATTTAAAGTACAAATAAAGGTTTTTTTCTATTGGCATGCACAACTACCTTAATTTATCTGGTGCGATCTTACATGAAGTAATAAACTGCTGAGGCTTTTTTTTATGAGCATTTCGACAGACTAGTGTAAAGTCTTATATTCACTAGAAGAAATAGGGATCCTGAGCCTTATTCATTTAGGGAGTGTTCCCTGCACAATTGTTTGCCTGAAAGGATCCATATTATTTACTGGACAATGTAAAGCAGTATAGGACATATAGTCTTGGCATATTTAACACTTTATAAATCCAGTGTGTATGATTTTAATCTGCTAGTTATGAACATCAGATCATGAGGGAAGTGTGGAAGTCAAGAAGAAGACTTCTGTTTCTAAAATCAAAGTAAGCTTTAGTGTGCAAGATAATATACTTTTCAGGGGTAAATGTCTTTTTAATAACTAAACATATTAATGGAGTACATAGATCTGAATTAAGACCTCTCCTTCAGTTTTCTCCAGGGGAAACTTCCTCTCAGTCACAAGGACTTCTTATGGAAATCAGGCACAAATAGATTGAATATCTGTGAGGTAACCCTCCTCAATTAGAGCTACGAATTATTTTGTGCAGTTTTTACATCGCTGTCAGTAAAACTTGGAAAATATTACTTATTTTGCCTCCTTTAAGGTAGGCATGGATTGCCCAGATTTGGTTGGAAGTATAGATTGGGCAGCAAAACCAAGCAGTGTGATGGCTGAGTAGGCAGGAATTCACCTCGGCTTTTAAATTCTCGATTGTTTGCAATGTCGGCTTTTGGAAACATCCCCTCCGCCTCTGTAAGTGTATAAATACGGACGTTGAAAACTGGTGCTACTGGCAGAGCAAGGAACACAAAATCTCTTGACAACAAAAGTGAATTTCTTTAGAGCAGAATTAGACCTTAAAAAGATCCTAAAGTGGTCCCATGAATGTAATAATCTTGAATGTGATGAATAATTAAAAATAGCCAGTAACATATTCATCTAGACTACCCGGGAAATAGTAATGGATATTTCATAAAAATTGAGATTCTTATAAGTAAGGGACATCACATGAAGACAGCAGAAGGTGGACTCCAAATAACAGGAGTGGGATTTAGTTGATAGACAAACAGAAGAGCTCTTGCCAAAGATAGGGAGAGCTGAAGAGCCACATGGAGTTAACTGATCCCAGTTAACTTTTGAGTTTAGTTAACCTGTAAATTAAAATTACCTGTATCTGTGTCAGTAAGTCTGTGAGCTAAAATTATCAGAAGCTGTGAGGTTGCTTTGAAAATATACTTATCTGGTTCTGCTACTCCTCAAGCACTCACTTTTAGGCACTGATGAATTTTATATCTTAGCCCAGTATCTTGGGCTAAATGGGCTTCTACTGTGAGCCTTTGGCTTATATGTGCTTAACTGACTCGGATAATTCAGTTAGGAGAAAAAGAAGTTAAGTTTTATGAGGTAGTCATGGTGAAAAATATAACAAGACTAACTAATTTTTTAATTATATCTTTTGAAGAAAGATTTTTTTCTTTGAAAAAGGCTAGCAAGATGGAACACTAAAATTAACAAGCTGTTTGGTGTACCGTGTGCTCTAACATGTGCACATTATATGACCACATAACTACACGGAATATTTTTCAATCCATAGTCTTTGTATTTTACAGAAATTAGTTGGAAAACCTCAGTTGAATTTTAGATGGCTCTGACACTATTGCCAGGTTAAAATGAGGCACATGTTCAACTTTGGTACCTGTATTTTATATTTTTAAAAATATTTTCTTATTTTTTTAATATTGCTTGATAAAAAGGTAAAGATCAGACCAGAAAAGAAAGGTTATCATTGTGGGAGGTTCATGACATGGGCAATTGGAAGGCACAGCTGGCAGTGGTAGAGCATTCTTTAATACCAAAACTGTTTTCCACTTGCAACACATGTTGATTTACAAGCACAGGCACAAAAAGGAGGGTGATTAAGGAATTTATTCTCCTTCATTGTACCCTCTAGGCATATGTCTTCAATATTTAACCAAGAGATCGATGAAAGCAAATTGTTCACTGACAACCAGCTAGTTACTTTCCTTCAGGTGAAATACTGCTCTAAGTACTCTACCATTATGAGGACAATTCTCTCTCTTTATTTTCCGTTACTTCCTGCATTTCTTTTCCTCCCGATTTTTATTAGCTCTCCTTCAAGAGTCTCCTTACCAAATAAAACTGGAATTATGTGGAAACAGCTAGTTGCTACTGAGGCATAGATCAGCCAAGCTCCAGTAGGGAGCTGAATGTTTCAGTTTCATGTACGCTGATAACTGTAATTTCAAAATGAAGTATAGAGCCCAAAGTGTACACAAGTATTTCAGGAGAATCTGTGTGCAGTCTCCCCAGCTGGGCAGTGCTATTTCACTTGCAACACCATTTTATCCTTTGTTGGGCTAAGAATTTTTAAAGTATCACTACTCTCCAGTAGTGGAGGGAGCACAGCCCCTTCAAAAATGGTGTCAGCGTTTCCAAGGAGGTAGTAGTACTTTCTCAGTGCCAGAAGGTCAAGTCTAATGTTCTGTATGATTTTTTCACAGAATGCAGGTAGTGATGAGAGACTCCTCTCTTGTCATATCCTTTCCTTGCTATGGGAAGTGTGACAGTAGTTGTGCAATTCTTTAAATAGCTACCAAGCTGGGACACAGTACATTTCAAAAGATGCTGTATACCTTAGAAACTAACCACCTTTTCATCTTTTGAGCCCTTGTGGAAAGGAAAGTGGCAACACATTGTCAGCTTACAGAATTCTACATGAGAATTATTTGGGCAGTTATTTTTTCTGAGGGTTGTAGAAAAGGAGCTTTTGATTCTTTTTAGCCATATTCATTAAATTTTAAATTGCACACCTGTAAACCTGAAGAAGCTGACCCATGTGGTAGACAATCAGCTTTACAACATCACACCAGTATTTAGAACAACCTCAGTCTTATCTCTCTAGCATTCTACATTTTGCTTTTGTCAAGAAATTGGCCTTGTTTGTTCAGTTCTCATATGCCAATTGTTGGTACTAGATCCTGACAAATCATTCATCTCAAGGAGTAAACGGGCATTTTTCACCTATCTTCAGCAGTTACTCCTTCAGTTGCAAACAGGGAAACAGCAGAGAAACAGTTTCAAATCAAGAAAAAATACATTTAAATATAAACTGCATCTGACTGCTCTCTATAGATATTCTGCCTTGTCCTTTTCTGTTTTCTAAGATCCTGTAGTGCTTTTTTCTCTACAACCACAAAACCAAAACATATTTCCTTGTAGCCTGCTCTTTGTTATCACATGCCATTGTATGTTCTGAAAATCACTTTATAAAAGACTTTTAAAAAAAATTATAATCATTATTTGTCCAAGTATGCTTCTTGCCTACGTAATAGAACTCTTAAGTGCTCCAATGAAAATTGAGTTCTCAAAATTTTTATAGAGAATGTTTTGTAGAAGTTCCTTATTTTCAGATAATTTTCTTGCTTTTAAGAAATATGATTTCAGAGAAAGTGTCATTACCAGAACTGGTAGCATGAATTCAGAAGCAAGAAGTAATAGTGGAAAAAGATAGTATTTTGCTGCTAAAAATACTTACTAAATGGGCTTTGAAGACATGCCTAGAAATAGGGGAGGATACTAGAATTTTTTTTAATTAAACATTTATTTTCAGACTTCATTATGCATTGCAAATATTTTCCCCTTTAAGTTAAAGGTTACACTTCCATTTATTTTAATAGCTTGGTATTCCACCCTGTAGATTATTTATTGAATGCACTCATAATAGCAGGGTGAAATAGACTTGGTCAAACAGATCTTTAAGGCAAGATATAAATCAACATGGCAATTTTGACAGCAAGAAATTCACAGCAGTTCAGATACTCTGAGGTTTTTTTCCTATGTCCTGTGCATGTTGTTCAGTTCTCAGTCTGTCTTTGATGGAAATTTGTAATCAGTGTTGCTATCTGGAATGCCTATACCTTCTAATAACAAGGTAAGAAGGGTGGGTTTGGGTCAGGTCAGATGTTCATCTAGTCTGGCATCTTGTCTTTGTAGCAAATGCTTAGGGAAGGAGAGCAACAACAGTATTACTTCTCCTGGCATGTTCATCCAATTTCTGGCTTTAGTAGGTTAAGTACTTAGAATCAGAGAATGGTTTGGGTTGACAGGGACTTTAAAGTTCCAAATCCCCTGCTGTAGGCAGGGGTGCCATCCGGCAGACCTGGTTGCTTAGAGTCCCATCCAACCTAGCCTGGAACATTTCCAGCGATGAGGCATCCACAACTTCTCTGGGCAACATGTTCCTGTGCCTCAGTGTCCTCTGAGTAAAGAATTTCTTCCTAACAGCTAATCTGAATCTCTCCTCTTTTAGTTTAAAACCAGGCGCCCCTGTCCTATCACTATCTGCTCATGTAAAAAGTCACTCGCCCTCTTTTACAAGCCCCTTTTAGATACTATAAGGCTGCTCTAAGGTCTCCCTGGATTATTTTCTTCAGTCTGAACAAGCACAGCTCTCTCAGCCTTCTTCATAGGAGAGGTGTTCCAAATCTCTGACCATCTTCACGGCCTTCCACTGGACTCATTTTAACAGGTCCATGTCATTCTTGGCTGAGAACTCCAGGCCTGGATGCAGCACTCCAGTTGGGGTCTCCAAAGGGCAGAGTAGAGGGGGAGAATCACCTCTCTGGATCTGCTGGCCATTTGTCTTTTAATACAGCCTGAACTAAAGTCTATTTTATGATTCCGGATGCACTGTACAGTTAGTTTGTCTATATTCTCAGCTGGATATTTACCTGTAATTTTATAATTTCTCATAGAGATCAGGAACATTACATAAAATAGAATAGATATACATCCTACAGTTCTCCTCATAAATCCCTGCTCCTGATATCCAGGTATTTTTGTTCCTGTGATTGTGTCACTGAAATCCATCAATTAATCCCAGTTTCAGAAAGTGGATTTTCCTGTTTTATGAAGCTATAACTCCACAACATTGTGTTCCATATCTGTTTGCTATAAAAAGATAATTTGAGCATTACTCACCTTCCAGATTTTCTGGTCCCAATTTAAATACACTTAACTTTGTTGCATCAAAAGGATCATCTACACATAGCTTTCACATTAGGTTTTCCCGTTTGTGTTCATTTTCCCCTTATTCCTATTAGTGTTGTATTGTCATGACATAGTTCCAGTCAGTTGTCTGCAGGCTGTTAGTCTGAACACTAGAGAGAATGTATATTTGACAGCAACCAACTGGGCTGGTAATCCATAATTTTTTGATAGCAATAGACACAGGGCATTAGGGGATTGTAAATGAGGTGCTGATGTAGCAGTAATTACAGACTCAGCAGCATTGCCAGAGTTAAGGGCTGAAGTTTGCTTTAAAGTCTGTTTCAGTGGTTTATGTAATTCAGATAGGGTAATTTGCAGTTGAATGAAAACTGACATGGAAGTCTTAAACTCAAATACAGATTTTCTTCTGAAAAGGGTTCAGGCAAGAACTGAGAACACAGCAATCATTAGGGAGGAAGTTCATTCTGCCAGATACGGTTAGGTAACTAATCAAACATAAGCATTTTCAGCTTCCAAGAGTTTATTTTTTGAAGGATTTACATATTTGTTTTAAAAATGTATTATCAATGAAATGGTACTTGTTACTATTTTATGAAGCTGTCAAACAGCCACTCCCCATCTATCAATGAAATTTGGTGCTGTGTTGCAGAATGGTGTGAGACCACAACCAGATGAACAGTTAAACTTTAAAATTAGTTCTGGTTCCTTATATGGGTAGCTCTAGGCGACTACTCCTAATAATATTCTTCACTCTTTCAGGTGACACTGAGCTTGGTCTCCTAAAGGGTCACAGTAGGTGAAAGCAAAAGAGGGAAATAGCAGAGCCTATAAAAATTCAAATGGATATTAAATGCAGTTTTCAGTAGTGTTGTGGCCGTATTTCTTAGAATATCTGATTACTTTATGGGCTTTCACTCACTTCATTTGTCTCTTTCTTTGTATTCTAAATTCAGAAGTTGAAGAAGAGGTTGTTGGCCAATCAGCACAGCAAATGGATTGTAATTACCCAGTCCCCAAAGGTAATAACATTTTCCTTCAAGTGGCAGGTCTGCATAGCTTTGTGGTGACCAAGGTCACCTCAAAAACCATAGTCCTATCTAAATATTTCACCATGAGAAAGGAAGCCCTGACTAGGAAGACCATTTTTTTTTTATTAAAACCTTTGGAGTTCAACATTAATTCCTGCTCAGTTCAGATTTGCCTTTAGTGTGTTTATCTTCTGGTACTGTATGCCTGTGCTTACTATTATCTATTTATTTTTTTCAGAATAAAATAAAAGAACAGATTAGGTATTTGGTATTGAATGTTAATGTTACTTTGTGAGATGTGATGCAGTGTCATCCTCTGGATTATGGTTTCTCTTTTCAAGATCTCTTAGCTGTATTTGTGTTGTTCGTTTTACAGATGTGTTACTGAATTTCTAGGGACAGATAGAGTTACAGAACCATAGAATGGTTTGGGTTGGAAGGGACTTTAGAGGTCATTTAGTTCCAGGTCCCTTGACATGGGCAGGGACACCTTTCACTAGACAGGTTGCTCAGAGCTCTGTCCAACCTGGACTTGAACACTTCCAGGGGTGGGGCATCCACACTTTATCTGGGCATATAATAGTCTGCTTTAGTAGTGAACCATGCTAAAGCCAAAAAGAACAAACTTGCAATAATATCTCCTTGGGCTCAGACCTCTTTAGTTGCAATCTCAAGGTTCCTGTGTTGTTGGCATTCACCATGATGGGATTTGCTTCTCAGAGGTTGTAACACAAAATAGAAAGTGTTATAGGCAATATTACTATTATCATTTGTTGACCTGAGCAGCACAGCATTCAAGCTTGTTTCAATTATAAGGAGAAATTAGATGTGTTTCCTTGAAGTCACTTTATTTATAGAATATGTTTTCCTAAATATGGGATGTATTAAACAGAGTCATATTGTATTTATAACCTCAATACTTTTTCCACTAACTCCTGATATGGAACACTCTTATAGTTGGTTCTGAGATTGCATTGATGATATTAAGCACTTTATGGGAGCTCATGTTTCATTGGTCTTGAAATGCTCAGCCCCAGTACACTGCTGCATGAAAGGAATTTTATTTAGATAGACAAACTTGAATTCTGTGAATGAAACAGCTACCTTTGTGGCACATTTTATTAATAACTTTTCTTGGTCAGCTCTACCAAGATAAGTACTTATGAGCATGGTTCTCTAACCTCTGTTTCAGCTGGGACAGAGGTAATTTTCTTCTCAGTAGCTGGTACAGCACTTTGTTTTGGGTTCAGTATGATAATAATGTCAATAACACACTTTGGTTGGTGCTTAGTAGTGCTTGCCCCAAGTTAAGGACTTTTCAGGGTCTCATGCCCTGCCAGTGAGGAGGTGAACAAGAAGCTGGGAGGGAGCATAGCTGGGATAGCTGACCCAAAAAGGCCGAAGGGATATCCCATACCTTAAATCTCATGCCCAGTGTAAGCTGAGGGAGTCACCTTAAATGGGGCTGATTGTGACTTGGGGATGGTCAGGTCATCTGTCTGCGGGTGGTAAGCAATTGTATTGTGCATCACTTGTTCTTTTAGAATTTGTTCTAGCTTTTATGTATACCTCTCTCTCTCCCTCTTATTTTTATTACAATTCTTGTTATTTTTATTACTATTATTATAATTTACTTTGTTTCTATTATTAAACTGTTCTTATGCCAACCCAAATGTTTTACTTTTTTGTTCCTGATTCTCCTCCCCATCCCACTGAGAGGCAGTGGGGAGTGGGCAAGCAGTCATATCATAGTTAGTTGCTGGCTTTCATGCCGAAAGTCTTCAAAAATAATAGAGCCTGTTTGACACTCCTTTCCCCCAGTCTTATTCTCCACTCTCTCCCTCTCCATTAGTCTGCATTGCTGTGTGCTTTTCTCTCTTTCACTTAAGTGTATTCTGACTTAAAGGCAAAATACTGTATAGTGCTGAGGGTAGTTTGGATTCTTGATGGAAACAGCATAAAATTTTTGGTATTTTCAACCTAAAGGAAACGATGGGGAGTGCTGGTGAAAAATTGTAATTTCTACTCAGTATTTTTTTCTATAAATTAAATGAAGAATAGGTGGGATAGATATTACTGCTGCTAGTTTTAAGTGGGCTATTCAAACTAAAAATTATCATTTCTGTCAGAATGGAAGAGGGGGAAAAAAATAGGTGTGGGAATTCCCAAACACAAGGTTGCTGTTTTTCAGAACGTGTGTCAGAATCTGAAACTTGATGAGATCTGTGTTGTGGGTTAACCCCACTGGCTAACCACTGTTCGTGAGACCTGCACTCAGGTGGCTGTGGTTCTCTTCTGGACCAGGACTGTAGAACTGGAGATCTTGCAAAAATCAGTACCCTTCAGAAACATGGGTTGCTTGGGATTTTACATTTAACACAATAGTGCAAGAATTCCATACTCTGAGCACCATTCAGTATGAGGGCCCCTGCTTTGCTATGGCTGCCCCTGGGAAGATGGAATAAATCTCTTGCAAAGGGTATTCATGGTGCACCTAAGGGAACATGACAGCTTTCCTTTCCATAGCATATAAATAAACTACAACCAATCTGACTGTAGAAAGGTGTTCACTCTTCAGAGATGTATAACTCACATGCCTTCTTGATCTATCTAATTGATAAATGGTATGAGACACTTTCCTTGTCTCATTTTTCAGGTAAAAAGGAATGAATGAGCAGAGTTTCTCAAAATGAAACTCCTTGAATTTTGTCTTTGTTTCTTCTCACTTAGCTTTGAAAGATCATCCTGGATACTGTTGTTTACTTTATGCCAATCAGTTACATATGTTTCAAGAAGTTTGATTTCTCTTGGCTGTGTTGCTCTGAGAATTCTTGTTACTGTGTCCTTATGTGTTACATCAAGTACTTTGTAAATTACAATGTATATTCTTCCCACCATGTGGACAGCTTCTAGACTCTGTTATCTGACACCTGATTGCGTTCAATCAATAAAGTTGAAGCAAATGTGATATTATCAGAAAATTTTTGTTACTGTCTTCACTTAGGATTATGACTCCTTACACCACATGAACTAGATTTAGACAACAAGGGAAACTATGCTTAAAGGCTGCTAGACTGTTACTGTATGTTACTGGTTTTGAGTGGGAAAGGAGAAGAAACAACCTCCCCAAATCCTCCAAAGCCTGAAAAATACTAAAATCTCTTGGTTCTTTGTCCATATGACATTAGTCTTCATTGGTGATATAAGCTTTTCAGATTTCTGCACTTGATTTCATGGCTGTTTAATGGAAGCCAGGATTTAAACGTGCCCTGTGGAATAACAGGACTTGTCTACAAGGAGGAATTGCTGAAAAAATAAAAAGAAATATATTAATCTACATAATTTGCTTTAAGTGCTCTCTTTATCCTAGCCCCTTTCATAGGCAATTTTCAAGCATGTTTCCAACATGCGTAGCAGAGAACTGCCCATGCTGGCTTCAGAAATGGAAGCAATGACATGGATGTAGCCATGCTCCTTTTAGGCTGAGCTGGTTCACAGCTGTTTGTTATGTCATGTGCATTCAGCTTTGTTGGAGATAGCTTCGGATGTCTGTCTGTGTGCTGCTGAAGGGTGTAGATATGCTCTTTGCATGTTTCTCAGTAAAAGAGTATATAATATTTTTTAGATTAAATTAGGTTTTTTTGCAGTAGGGAATTCTCACAGAGTGTGTTGTGCATTGCGTGTTTCACACAGGTTAATGAGCAGTATAGTCTCTCTGTGTGGGCAAATCAGCAGGCTTCAGGACAGAGACTGTGTGTCCCTCATTGCCTCTCTAGACTAGCTGAAGGCATTTCTGGGACCAGGGGCTAGAAAAATGTTAGATTTTGAATTCACAGCATCTCCCACTAGAGTGCTGCAGCTGTTGAACAGTTAAGAAACATTTTTATGGTGGCAGGAGAGTATCTTATTCCTCTGTTTATTTAGGATGCGTGCAAAGAATGATTTCTTGTGTTCGTTATGTGTTAATGACACTGCACAAACTATACTTTATGATGCACTTGGGTGCAATAACTTAGCTGGATGGCTGCATACAATTTCAATATGCAAAAAGAAGGGACTAATGGAGTATCCTCAAGGACTAGCTAATATCTTTATTTATAATTATGTCATACTATCTAAATTTGAAAAGATTTGTGTTTGTCACAACCATTATGTTGTTGAAATGTAGCATTTTAGATTTAAGTATAAAAGAACCTCAGTATTTCCTCTGTGGAAATCTGTTATTTATATTTGGTTTTGGTTTTTTTTTTTAATCTGTAATCTACCACCAGTTCAAATGCCTCCTGACAGTGGGCTCTGAGAGTGCTTTTAGTAGGTACTGCTTCTTTGCTTAGAAGAACACTACAGACAAAATAAAAATATAAACCTAAGTACATTTAGAGGTAAAAGGAACAATGGAGAAAAAAATGGCAATATTTTATATCCAAGAGGAAGAAAAGTGTTTAGCCTGGGAACTTGGAGTAGTCTATGAATTTGATCTGAGCTCAAGGGGTGACTACCTCGCAAAATCTGCTTCATGTCACCTTTCCTGCTCCCATCTGCCAAACTTCACCTGTCAGGAGTGAAATGTCTTCAGTGCTCTGTTGGATGATCTTGTGAAGGGGTAGGTTCTTTTTTGGGGCTCCATCCCCTTACTCTGCTGGGGTAAAGATTCAAGTAATTCCTTCAGGCTTGCTAGTGTCAGTAGTATTGCAACTTTTTCACAACAGCTAACTTTTGCCATTTCTTACTAGGAAATTTTCCCTGCAGGACCTCAGTTTGGGAGTTCTGAGCCTTGCCTATTGATGCAAAGATTAATGTAAGTCACCATGTTCAGAGGAAAAGAACCGGTACTGTGTAGGAATATTAAGTGTTGGCCTCTATGGTGGGCACTGCTTTTTCTTTTTTGCGGTTTAAGTGCTCAGATTTTGGGGACTCAGAAATAGTAACCCAAATAATTTGCAGATTAATATCTTTCTAACCTCTGTAAGATATTTACCTAGAATGCCAGCTGGACAAAAGTACCAAGAACTCTGGAAAATTCCTTATTTCCGAAAGATTGACTTCATCATTATAAACAAAGCTTGTTCATCTTTTCCTGAAAGAATACATGGCCTGGAAGATCTAGAACATACACTTTGTGTCAAAGAGCAGTGAACCAAATGTGTGTGTTGTGGCCCCAAGGGATAACTGCTGCCCTGAAGGAATTTTCTTTTTTTTAAATTTAAATGCAGTTTATTTTGAACTCTCCCTGGGTGCTTTCACAGAAACTCCTATTCATATGCAGTGAAAGCTAGTAGTTTTTCTGATATTCTCAATCAATATGATTGTCAGCTAGTAGTTAAATAATGGACTTGGACATAATTACATTTTTTTCCTCCACGATCTGCTGGGCTTGTTTCTATTGCTCTCCTGTCTCATTTTATTCATAACAGGAAATTTAAATACTGTATTTAGTGTGAATATACTACTCATTTCCTTTGTATCTGTAAAAGCAGTCATCTTAAAGAAGTCATTAGGTTTCATGTTAACCTTTAATGTGGTATGTGTATTTGATGAACTATTCTGATACAACTGAAGTCTGCATATGATATTTCTATATTGCCAGTCCTGTCACTGACTAGCAATGTAGCAGTTGACCAGCAGTTTCAGAGTAATATCTCAGTTTTCTGAGATTTTGTGGATTCTTCTTGTGAAGTAGTTTTGGTCTTGCAGTGCTATGTTGATTGTCCTAGATTCTTTTTCGACTAATATCAAAGATGACAACACTCCAGTTTGGAGTTCCAGTCCTATTGCTTACTAATACTGCTAAACTGAACTTTAGTTCAGTTTAGTGAAGAGCACTGCAATTCTTTTTTTTTCCTTTCCTTCTTGAAGAACTGGAGGCATTTGACATTTATCAGTTTGCAGTACCTTATCCTTCCAGCCCTCACAAGGCACTCTGGAACATGAGCTGGCATAATGAACTGCAGCAAGAGCATCTGTGACTCAATAGACAATCTGCTTAATAAATGTTTATTGATTTAAATTACAGATTATACACATGCATGAGAAGGTGAAATAAATTAAATTGGAGCTGGCTATGCATCTGTCTACACCAAAGAGGAGGGGGAGACAGTGATCTCTTCTCTGTGGTGACCAGTGACAGGACCTGAGGGAATGGCCTGAAGCTGTGTCAGGGGAGGTTTAAGTTGGGTATTAGAAAAAGGTTCTTCACACAGAGGGTGGTTGGACACTTGCATAGCTTATGCGCCCCACTCAGGGTTGGGGGTGTTGCTATCAACCACCTCAAAGTGGCATGGATACACTTCAGGATTTTACCCAAGGATGAACATGTGGACAGTTCAGATTTCTTGGTGCTGCCAGAACTGCCAAAATGGAGTTGATTGTGGTTTTAGTTTTTCTTAATGAATATAACCAAAAGCCAGCAGGCTTTGGGTGTGGGAGATGAGGGATGTGTGAGAGGCCACGGTGAGATATTTGATGTGGTTCTGTCTGATCATGTTTCTCACTTCTGCATGTGCTGTCCAGGTGAAAGTATTGGTGAGCTTGAACAGTGAGCTGAGTGAAAGAGCTAGTCCAACTGAAGTGCAACCATGTCAACTCCCATGCCCATTCCTTTATGTTTGGATAATGTGGAGTTTTATGTTTTACTAAAAAATAAAGCTGGATCAGCTTCACTGTCTCATTGCCAGGCATTGGCATAGGTTGATGGTGGGGAAGGTGGAGTGTGTGGGAAAAGAGCATGCAGGTGAGAAAAGAAGAAAGGGCAATGACTAACTTAATGGCGTTGGATGTATTCTCAGTGTTTTAATAGAGCTGCTTACTTGTCCTGATGCTCCATCTGCTTTCCCTTTTTACAGGTGAGAATCTCAATAACTCCTCATAATTATTTTACATTTGGGTTTACATAAATTTGGTTTCTCATATAGAGTTGCAGACTGCAGGCTGAAGAGGTTTCCCTTCAATCCTCATAAATTCTTTGCTCATTCAGTGGTTTTGATCTGAATCTTTTGCTTGTGGCTATATTGACTTACTGAATGGTTTATTTCATTTAGCATATCAAGATGATTATTACGTTAGCAAGAGTGGAAGGTTAATGGTCCTTGTTTAGTTGGAGAACTATTGTATATCTTACTAATTATGCTGCATGACTGCTTAGTTTTGGAAATGTCAGCTGCCTTCCATGAATCTTACATTAGTAACAGTAAATACTAATAGCAGTTACTTCAGATGGCTGTTGCATGGCTAAATTCATGTTTGCAAATTGTTATGAAACCCCAAGATGCCCAATTGTCTGATGCCAACAATTAATGTTGCTATTATTAAGTATCCTCCAATTTCTGTATTACATATTCATGTCCTTTAACAAGGGAATGAAGCAGAATGTAATGCTCATTGATGTTTTTAAGTTCTTCATTGGAGCTAATGTCTTATTAATAGCCTGGAAAAACTTCTTTGCAAATACGAGATTTAGCTCTTTTTCCTGTTACTTTTGAAGTCTAAAGATTCTACAAAGCAGCTATTACTTCTTCATAAACAGTTTCTGGGATGAATTTGCAGATTTACTCATGTATTATCTTGGGGTAGTCCTAGAGATAACTAATTCATGAATATGTAGGGCATGTTTGCTATCTTCTTTTTTATGTTGTAGATTCATGGCAAATTCCTAGTTTATTCAGCAAGTGGCTTTCTCTGCTATATTCTCTCTATATAACAAATGGTTGTTTCTTTGGCAACTCAGACTTCATTATTGATATGAAATGAGTCTGCAGTGCAGCATTATTATGCTTTGAAAGCATTAAAGGACATTTTCAGTTCTTCTGTTCTATTACAATGAATACTGGAATTTTAAAAAATAATTTTATGACACCAGATTTCTCTCTATCTTTCATGATTTTGCTTGCTATACCACAGATAACTTTCTGTTCAGTTAGCTCCCTCCATCCTTCTTTATAAACACATATGCTAAGTCTGTTTTATGCAAAGATCTTTAGAACTATGGACAGTTTTGCATCTTTTTTACACTCTCTTCAGTTCTCATGGCCACATTAAACTGATATATATTTCAGTTTCCTTTTCAGTATCATTTTCTCACTGAAGATTTTCTAATGAAGTTGGAAATGGAATATCACAAAAAGGCATTTTTAGTTTGAAATTAGCTGTAATCTAGGAAAAGAATGAGACAATCTTGCAGCTGAGATAAAGCAGGACTTAGAAGAATCTGTGTATTACTACAGATAGTAGTATGAGTGGCAGAAATGTCTACATGAAATAAGAAACCCTTTAAAGTAAGCTTAACAGAGTTCAGTGGGCAGGAGTGTCATTAATAAACTTGGAAGGGAAAATAAACAGAAATTTGCCCAGAGTTCAAAATATTCATGGAATTGAAATGGGAATGTAAACTATGTGCAGTAGTTTTTGAGGAAAATACTGGTGGTCATGAAAAAAATTGTCTAAAATTTTATTCAATAGTCTGCTGAAGAGAAGACCAAATATGTTATAAAGTGATAAAAAACCCCTGAGGGCATTATGAAAATTGGATTTTAAATAATAGTAGAAATTTTCATGTTGTTTTGAGACCAGTAAAACATAGTGATCAATGAATCTGGAGTTCTGCTACAATGGATATTTGCTTCCATGCTTATTTGGCACACTTATTTCTAGGTAGATTCCTGAAAATTAATTCCATTAATAGTGCTGAGAAAGCCCCACCTGAGATATTGAGATAGTAGCAAAAACAACTGTTGCTCAAGTGTATGGAAAATTAGAAATGGTACTGTTTACAAAGGCATCAAGAAGAGAGCAGTACCTAAAGAATTATATGGTTTGAATACAAATGTCTTCTAACATCATTAAATTACAACATAATATGATTTCCAATATGAAAGACTGAAAGTTGTTATATATTTTTGCAACAGAAATTATTTTATAAAGCAGACTACCTGGGATAATAATCTTCCCAAAGCAAGAGTGGAATGGAAATTTCTACAGATACTACGCTTAAAAAAACAAATGAAGAATAGCACAAAAGTGGAAAAAGAAATGTTAACTTGTTGGATGCAGGCAGAAAAAAAATCCCAACCTGGCAATATTGATCTTGATTGCAGACTGTCAATGTTTAATGTGATGCTGCAAGCATTAGTAAAATTCAAGTTGTGGGTACCTAGACTTCCCTTCCACGTAAAAGTGTAACTCTACTGGGTGATTTCCTGTGGTTTTATTGCCAGGGTTTGTGGGTGTGATTATGGGGGGATGTTTGCAAGTAGTTGCTTCCCGCCAGCCGTGAATCTCACGCTATGCTTTCTAAGCGTTAAAAGGAAAAGTTAAGATCATTACCTCACACGGTGAAGTGGGCTTCCACATTGCAAACTGAATCCCTTTTGAATGGCCCATTGACTCTGGAAGTGAAATTTCTACTTTCTATGACCTGCTCACCTGCCTTTCTAGCAATCTGCTGAGATAAGTACAAAGGACTTTTGTACAAAGGAAATTTCTGCTGAATCTAGTCCTCCTCTGTCCCAGGCAAATGCATTATTTAATTCCTTTCATTGATGGTTTTTTTTTTCACTTTTTCTGTTGCTGTTATGCTGTTTCACTCCTGTTATAAGCTTGTTACTTCAAGAATGAGAATGGCCAAACTGTCCATTCTCTTGGATGTCATAGTAGGAGGGAATGTTCAGGATGCAGCATGTGTGCATTGTGTGCTGTTCAGAACCTAGAGGGGAAGTTTGGCTCATGCACTTCTGCACTAGAAACTCAAGATAAAATCAGTCAGGAAGTCTAAACTGTTCTAAATAATACAGATGCTTAACATGGCTACATTAATACTATTTTCAAAGAGTCCCCTGTTCATTTTGAGACGCATTTTTCATTTCACCATTAATGTCTTTCTTCTATATTTCATTTCTCATTTTCCCCTTTATTATTTATTCATAGCCTTTACATATCTATGATTAGCACAGGCTACAACATTGTCTTTCTTTTTATCTTGCTCATTTTTACTACAGCAGTGAAATCCACACTGATTAGACTGTAGCAAATTCTTCATACTGTAGTAGTTTGCATAACCTTTAAGGCAGACTATTCACTTTCTTACAACTCACTTACTCAGTCTTTTCCTGTATAGTGCCTATAGACACAGATAATTTAGATGTCTTGCATGCATTTGAGTTAGACACCTCTTCTGAAAACAAACTTTTCAAATAATCCAAATTCTTTATGGTGAGGTGAGGGTCTTTCCCCCACCTCCCTTTTCTATTAGTGTAACTTAATTTCTTTCTGTTCTCATTATTCTCTCAGTTTTGTCTTCAATATTTCAGTTTCACTAGTTCCCATCTATTAGATGTTAGTAGAATTCATGGATTTAAACAAAATTTAAACAAAGTTTAAACAAAACTCTATGTACTACATTCACCTCCCATTTTGCATCATCACCACTCATTTTATTGAGCAAAATTCACTTCAAAACTCAAATGTAAGTATATGTTGTACCAAAAGCGAGCCCATTGGTTGGCATTAAAATTCCAAGGTAGCTTCTGTGAAATAATAAGGTAAAATATAAAAACTCCATGTAAAAAGTACTGTCTATAGGAATGTTACAGTAGGAGATCTGAGGAGCCTCATAATATCAAATCAGATAAAAGTGGTGAGAATCATTAGAGTGAAGATAAAGAACATTAGGACGAGTAAAAAAAATCAGGTACTTTAACACAAAGATGCTTGCTAGTGTGCCCACCAAAAGTGCCAATAGGTTCCACCCTTTCCTGGAGCAGACATTGCTTATCTCCAGGTCTGATAGCCTATGATGAGGACATCTGGCTTCCCAGAATGCCATGTTGTGAATTTAGCTAAACTCAAGTCCACAATAAAGTGTGCCTATATGCAGCTTTCTCCCAAGTTCACAGGTATTTTGCAGGTATTCTTCTCCCATCCCTACACAGTCAGGAAAGAGAATTCTAGATTTATAATGTCTTCCAAGTTAGGCCTGCACTATTTGTATGAACTTTTCGCATTGTTGTTGGAACTTGGTATCAAGGCAGCATGTCAAAATTAATCAGTATTCATATACAAAACATACCCATTTAGAGCAGAATAGTTCCTTAGAAGAGTAAAATTATTTAAAGATGGTTTTTAACCCAAGAAAAATCTCTGTGTGCTTGTCTCTTCCACAGATAGCTGGAGACTATCACAAATTCAAATCTTTTGGTATAAATGATGGTGAAATGCAGAAGTTGTAGAAAATAGGTAAATAAACTAGAATGAGTCAGAGGTAAAGGGGTACTCTGGATCTTGCTGTGTTGCTGGTACTTGCTTTGATGAGTATTGCTGCTGAGTCAGTTCTGATGTCAAGGTTTTTTTCTTTATGGAACAGATAATTTGCAAAGGTATGTAGGTCAAATTGCGAGACCATAAACTGTTGATGGGCCCCTGGCCTGCTTAATCATTCTTTTGGCTTGCTAAGTCTTTGTCATCTGCCCCAAAATGAGGGCTCTACCAAGTCTGAGCTGGGGGAGGTAGAAGTGCCCTAGAGCAGCTGAGCCTCTCCTTCAGTGAAGAGAGAACGATTTACATGTAAGTAACTTCTGCTGGACTGGAGGGAATTCACTTACAATTAATTTATTCCAATATCTTCCAAGGCAAAACTTAGAGAAATATCTGAGACTGGCATACTGGATAGTGATTAATTATTTTATTGAAAACCTTTCTAAAATGGATTTATCTATTTATTTATTTAGCATCAAGGTATTTGAGGATGAGTAGTAATATACTTGAAAATCATCATATTAATTTATCTTTTCTTTCAGTGTAAAATGACCAGCTAAGACCAATGTTAGGTCAGATGCTTGTTCCTGCATGGTATTAGAATGTTGAATACCAGATATAAATGTTAGCGCTTTTTCTCAAGAAAAAAATATGCTTCTTTCTATGTGGAAACCTTTGGAATTTATTCTGATTTTCTGTTTTTTGTATGTTTCAGTAACCTGTGTCTGTCTTGTACTGTTTTATGGAAACCAGTGTTAAGAAATACAAACATATCGTCCATATGCTTCCAATTTGCTTTTTCACAGAGCACCCCTGATGTCAATAATTTGCTGGTTTTTAGAGAAAGGAAATGAGATCACAAGCACAGAATTATATTAGAGAGAAACTGGAGCTTTATGAAGTGTACTGATGAGTGCTTTAACGGGGAAGGTGGTTTTCCAGGTATATGCCAAGTATATGAATGAGTTTTCACTATAGAAAAAGGATTTCTAAAATTTTGCAGTTAAGTGAAAATAGAAAATAAGTAGTTACTTCTTCAAATACCAGCATACCATTTCCTTGCACAGCTATAGCCTGGTAGAGATCATATTTATCTGAGAGATGTAAGTGCTGGGGTTTGCTTTAATGAATACTGAAGTGTTTTGCACAAAATGGAGCACCTTTGACAGCACAGACTGAATAATACTCTAAAGCTTTTAAAATAGTATTCCATATGTTCTTCTCTTTCTATAGTGTATGCTCACCCATGAATTGCAATGAAATAAAGGTCTTTTTAATATTCTTGGTGTTGCTGTATCAGCCAGTGATGCTAGTTAGCATTGAGTAGGTATCTACTGTGTCAAGCTCTGAAAGAGAAGGTAACTCCTACCTTAGGAACTAACTTATGCTAGTTTTAAAAAAAAATCAGTTTTATGAAACAAAACAATACAGTAGTCTAGGAAGTATCACTCAGTATTTGGGATAGCTATAGAGTCTTAAATAAGACAAGAGAATAGACTATTTACCTAATATATAAAACAGGTTGACTTCAGCTTGAAGTACTCTGCCATGTGCCTGTGATTCCTGCAATCAGTCTTGAACATGTTGAACTTCTTTCAGCCTTTCTGAGTAAGGTTTGACAAATTAATTAATTCAGCCTTATCTTAATGGCTTTGTTCTTAGCACTTACTCCTTGCCAATACCCGGTGCTACTTCTCTGCCTATTGACACCTCTTACCATAATGCTGTTTATAAGGGTACTGCAACCTTTCAGAAGTTGTAATGGTTCTATTTTTGTTTTCTCCATGTCTGATTAAACCTCAAAATCATTGCCAGGAAGATTTTATCAAAATATTTTTTTTCTATTAAAAATATAAAATGTAAGTTCTCAGACCTCAAATTTTATCTGGTTTTATTTGGCTTTCTTCTACGGAACATTTAAGTTTGTTTTGGAACCTGCACTAATAGTTAAATGACATTTAAGTAGTACAGAGACTTTGACCTTCAGTGAATGGTCTTCTGAATAAATGAGAAAATATATGAGTGGATGAAAAGATAAATGCAGTGCAATTTTCCTGCTTTGTGCATAGTCTTCAGAGGATAATATCTGGTATTGGTGGCTAGACTAATTTAGTAATACGACAATTTTATTTCCTGGCAAGTATGTATGACTCTGTGAGGATGATGCCTACCTAACTTAAAGGAGCAGATTCTCTACTAAAATGTAGGACATTCAAGCTTGAAAACTTTTCCTGTAGAAATAGTAAGAAAAAAAGCTTATTTTTTTTGCCATTCCTGAGTTCTAAATTATGGACATCCTATCTAGATTTTTGACCAGCTGTTTTTCAGACATCAGTTCCTTGTTGCTGAAGGATGTTTTTTTTCTGCTAACAGAAATAGTCTCTAAGAAGACTTTCAGATATATGTTGAGGTGTCATACACATAAACAGGCAATTAAAATATCATTTTACACGCATATAATATTGCTGTCATTCTGTGCCGTTCAAATTTTGAAATGTAAACACGATGTAGATGTATGACTAGGTCAGTACAAAACTTTAGAGGACATGTCAAGTTATGAAACTAATTTCATCCATTAAAATAAAAGTGAATTTCAAATGATTAGCAAAACTCCTATTACGAGTTAGTAATTTTAAATAAACTGTATTAGTCCAAAATAATTTAAAATGAAACTAGCTGAAAGTGGTTCTGGGTTTTGCTTAATGATTTGCAGCAGATTGTTAACACTTGAATTATTTTCATTCTTCTATACTGATGAGTTTTTAACCATTTAACTTGGGAACGGGAGTTTAATGATATAGCTGCATGCTATATAATAGCTGTGAATAATTGCCTGGCCTTAGGCCTTGCTGCAGTTCTTGGGAGGTATCTACCAGGAATTTTACCTGGAGAAGTGCTTCCTTGTCAGGCTCAAGCCAATGTAGCAAATGAATGACTGGGGCACTATATCCCTCTTTCTTTCTAGTGCCCAGAGACAAAAAAAACCAAAAACAAAACAACAACAACAACAACAAAAAAAAAAAAAACCAAAAAAAACAAAAAACAAAAAAGAGAAATATGTACTAGAGGAGTGGTACCAGTAGAAAATGGACAAGCATTGACAAGTTACACACGGTTACAAAGAGATTTTACAGCTTAATAAACAAGCTGGCTCTAAAAAGCCTCATAAACTGTACTTGAGATGTATGCCTTATATTACAGAAAAGTTATATGAGGTATTTATAATTGCTCTTTTTATCAAAATCAGGGGGTTAATAGATTCTCAGAGTTCACAAAAATATTTCCATTAGTGTACCACCTTTGACATTCATACAAAGTTTGCTAATTCTTGCTTACTAGTGGTAGCAAAGACCTTGCTTTGCATAGTCTCTGTATTTAGTTAAAAAAAAAATCCTGGTTATAGGTATATTTATAGATGAAAAAACCTTTTTTTTGTGAATTGGCAACTTAACATTCCCCTGATGGATGATAATACTCTTTCACAATGATAGTGTTATGAAATTTCACTCTTTGATCATGCACAAGCTTTACACTTCTCCCTAAAAACACTCAGAATTTTGACTGGTGCATGGAAAATAAAGAATAAAATTAATTCAGAAGGTTATAAGACCTGTTAAAGCACTAGGTATGAAATGGCTGTCACACTTCACTTTCACAACTTCAGGCATAATTACTGGGTCTTAATGGTTGACAGGCTAGGGTCAATTTTTACAGTCTAAATGTTAAGAGTGGATGATTGCAGCAATAAATACCTGTTACCAACAGCTTTTAAGTAATAAAAAAAAAATCCACTTGTATCTGGTCAGAGTGATAAAAGCACATGAAAGTGCACCAATTAAATGACTTTAAAAGGATTTGTCAGGTTGGAGCTGATGGACTTCACTGTTTATCACTTTTGCATAATATTTGTAGCTACAAATTAGAAACTATTGTCAGAGAGAATCAAGTCAGAGATGAGGGGAAAAGCAAGTATGAGTTTTAATCCACATTTTATTTGGCTACCTGTATTTATGAATAGTGTATGTGGGACTTGGTAATAAAGTATCTGATCTTGTGCTGATGAGGCAAGAAAAAGTGTTGAGCAGTAAGTTATAAGCCCAGTTCTCATGTCATCAGCAAACATGTTTAGGATACTAACATTTTAATGTATTGGAACTTAAATGCTATTACTTTTGAATATATTTCTTTTGGCTTCTATTGATTATCAGCTTTGGTACTAGAGATACAAAAGACAAGTGGTATCTAACAGCTTGATCAACGTTAGGTAAGGCACAATAAAGACTTCCAAGTTCCCTAACAGACAATAAGTCTGACAGCTGCTTTGTTTACGTTGCCATTTGGCTTAGTTCATGGTGGAAAGGCGGGAGGGAGGGATGAGGTGCCATTAACAAGAGGTGAGTGAGAGCCAGCCTGCTGTCTGACAGGATGTGTCTGGCACTGGATCACCTCAATGTTAACATCTAGGCTTTTAGTGCAACATGATGTGACCACAGCAGAGGCCAGTGACTGCTACTTCCTTCACACTCTCCCCTGCTCTATCTTTATTGCTCCAGATCTACGCTCTGACACACATCCTCCGTGTTCATTCTTGACTTCTAATATGCCATCCCCCTCTGCCAGACATTTCCTGGGCTGGAGACATGCCTCTGCTCTCTTCCCAGGCCAATGAAATCAGAGCTCAGCCCCACTTGAACATACCTGCTACTGGGAGGAGCCTTATTTCCATTTCCTCTGCCACTTTTTCAAGGATTTAATTTACGGTATGGCCTTGAAGTTAACTCTGTTCTGCAGGAGCAGTACAGCTCCATAAGTCCTGCTGGGGTTTCCCATGTGCCCTTGCTTAACTGTTGCTATTTAGTGCTCCAGTTGTCTACTACCCCTCTACAAAAAGAACTCTTATAAATAGATATAACAAGCCCAAGGAAAAAAAAAAAAACAACAGCAGAAAGTTTCACAAGGCTTCTATCAGAGCTTCCCTACAGATTACCTGCTCAGCATTTGGCTCATATAAACCACCAATTCTACCTTCTCACCGGAAGGGAATAAAAATGTTTTACTTCCCTGCTTGCAACAGTTCTCTCATATTAAAAGCCCCTTCAAATTTAGGCTGCAGGTTTAACTTTACTAGACCATACAAGGTACCTATGCCAGACCATGGTTCCCAGCTCAGTGCTACCATCCTTTTTAGTTGCTCTTTTGGATCTTCAAAGGATGCAAACTTATTTGTGTCTCCTCACCAAAACCCCATACGGCCCATAACCCAAGAGCTGCTGAGAGACCATTCACTCAGAGATAAGACACAGTGTTTCATCCGTTCAGCAAGCTGAACTGTATGTCTCCCACACCCTGAGGCCTGGAAGTTTTGAATCTACTCTGTGCCTCAAATATGTCCTGAGCCGTTTCAAACCTTTCTTTAAAAAATCAAACAGCTTTTCTTTCTGCTACAATTTTTTTCCTGACAAACATTTCCAAACTTGTTTCCATAGCACTTTCTTCCTTTCAAAAGAAACTACTTGCCCCTCCTGTTTTCAAAGTAGCTGTACATTTCGTGAGCAGGGTACACTGACTGTGCCACTATGACTTGGATCTGAGATCTTGCCCAAAGATTTAAGTTAAAATACTCTTCCATGCTTTGCATGCTACAAGAGTCCAGCCTGGGCTACTTTGGAAAAATGCTCTCAAAAGCCATGTTCCTCATAATACAGATCAAGCCATTGTACACAAATGGGCAGGGAGTGCAAACCTTGTGTTTCAAATATTCAGCTGCCCATTGTACATCAGCTGATCATTTATATACACCTGCAGAACATTTATATACATATATATACATATATATACATATATACATATGTACATATACATACATACATATGTACACATTTATATACACCTGCAGAACTACATTAAATGGTGTCAGTCTAGTCCAAGTGGAAATGTTTCTGCTGTTACAGATTTCATGAATGTTGCTTTCCAATCTTTCATCAGATTTACAAATAACTGTTCATTTGCTTTCTTCTTCTGGTACTGTGCTTTGAACTGTTTATGCATTTGATTTATACAACTTATATTGCTTTTGCATTGTTTATACTGTGCTTTATACTGGTTGTTACCGAGTTCTTAGGCTATCTGCACTGCCTCACAGCTCAGCAGACTTTGTGGTTACAGGAATAAAAGGACTGCAAAGGTATTTTAGGTTAGTACTAGACTTGAAAAGACTAATTCAAACACACCTCATCAAGTAGTCCAACAAAGAGATTTTCACATCCCCTATAATCAGAACAATATTAAAAACCTTCCCAAGTAATGAATTTATCTAAAAGAAACCCTCAATATTGTCCCCTCCAAATGGTACTGTCTTGAAAAAGGCCCAAATCTTAAGAGTTCCCCTCCTGATTGAGGGTGTTTTTTTGACACCCTGATCTACATTCAAACCACTTCCCTTTCAGAAAAGGCTTAGGAGTGGAAGGCAGTGAAGTTTAAGCAGCACTCCCAGCAGTGTCCCAGTGCTTCAGGTTCCCCCAAGGAACAGGGTCTGTTCATCATCACCCTCCCCACCTCCCCAGAAAAAAACTGCTCCTTCTCTACACACTGCCATCCTCCATGACTGGAGTACAGCCCAAGCCCTTTCTTTGGTTGCCAAGCTGGAGTGATTCTCTTATCAATGATACTGAAAAGCAGTGCACAGAGAAAACCACTGTTGCATTAAAGGTATTGAAACAGCAGAAAACAAACCCCATCGCATTCCAGCTGCTCCTCAGACATCAAGGGGGCTAGAAGGTCTCAGGAAAGGAATCTTTTTCTGTTAATCTAGAAAGTTTTGTTTAAACAAAAGAAATGTAATTTTGGGACAACAGCTTCATGTTTCTGGATTTAACATGTCAAATAGTGAAAATGTGAAGCAATCAGAGAAACAAAACAGAACTGAGACTCATATGCACATGAATATTCAGTTTGAGCAATGATAGCAACATCACAGGGAACTGGGAAAAAGGGAAGCTGGACAATGAAGGGGATGTAAAGGCACTGGTTTCTTCTGTGTGATGAATTTCAAATACAGAAAACCAGATGCGTTTCAGTGCCAAAAGAAGAATTAAAGTTTGCAAGTCCACAGGTGCTATTGCTTTCCAGTGGAGTAAATGAGTCCTCAGCCTTGAAATTTATGCACTTATGTAGAGGCTGAGAGAAGATCTGTGCTCACAGGTTGCTCACTTTCTTGTGGGGTGGGAGACTTCAGGGTTTCTGCACAGCAGAACTGAAGTGAAAGGTTTATGCTTAGACCCATAAGATCTTAGGAAGAAACTAAAAAACAAGCACCACTTACCAAGGTGTTTGTTTCAGTCAATTAACATGGTGGTTAAGATATCCTGAATGTGAATGTGAGAAGCAAGGTTGAAATCTCAACTTTCTTGGTTAGTGTTCTAACAAGCAAAAAATAATATGTATGTAGATTTTGCATTTCCCATCTTATATTGTAGTACTGTTTATGTCAGCATTCCTGTACTCATATCTTCTGTTTTCCAGAGTTTTTCTCATGAACTGGATTTGATACTTCTCAATGGTGTATTATATGTGCTTTCCTTCTGTAGTTAGATTAGGTTTGTTGAGTGAGTAGCTACTATGATGTTTGTTCTTTTCTTCTCACTCAGTGGTCTCCAGCTCTGTGACTGTTCTGTTCCGTGCATTTTTGAAGTATTTCAGTTAGTTAGGGCTTATTTTCTCTTGATGGATAACTTGAATTAAGGTTATACATGGCATGTGCAGGACAGCTAGGGGATCAGGCCTACACAACATGGGCTTATGAAAGGCAGGTGCTGCTTGACCTACGTGATCAATTACCAAGTGACCTGCTTAGTAGATGAGGGAAAGGCTGCATGTGTCATCTATCTAGTGTCTTCAGTAATGCATTTGACACTGTCTCCCACAGCATTCTCCGGGAGAAACTGATGGCTCACGGCTTGGTTGGGTGCACGCTTCACTTGGTGAAGAACTGTCCGGGTCCAGAGAGTGGTGGTCAATGGAATTAAATCCAATTGGCTGCCAGTCACTTGTGGGGTTTCCCAGGACTCATTATTGGGGTTTGTCCTGTTTAACATCTTTGCTGACGATTTGGATGAGAGGATCAAGTTCACCCTTCAGTCTGCTTGCAGACAACACTAAGCCGGGCAGGAGTGTTGATTTACTGGAGGGCCAGAAGGCTCTAAAGAGAGATCTGGAAAGGCTGGATTGATGGGCTGAGGACAATTGCAAAAGGTTCAACAAGATCAAGTGCCAGGTCATGGCCTTGGGTCCCAATAACACCATGCACTGCTACAGGCTGGGGGCAGAGTGACTGGAAAATGGCCAAATGGAGAAGTACCTGGGGGTATTGATCAGCACCATCTGAGCCAGCTGTGCCCAGGTGGCCAAGAAGGTCAATGGCATCCTGGCTTGGATAAGGAATAGTGTGACCAGTAGAAGTAGGGCACTAGAACAGTACTTGGCAGTGGTGAGGCTGCACCTTGAATCCTGTGTCCAGTTCTGGGACCCTCACTACAAGAAAGACATTGAGGTACTGGAGTGTGTCTAGAGATGGGCAACGGAGCTGGTGAAGGATCTTGAAAACATTTCCTCTGAGGAGCAGTTGAGGGAGCTGGGGTTGTTTAGCTTGCACTAGAGGAAGGTCGGGGGGACATCATTGCTCTCTACAACTGCCTTAAGGAAGTTGTAGCAAGGTGGGGTTGGTCTCTTCTGCCATGTCTCAAGAGAAAGGATGAGAGGAAATGGCCTTAAGTTGCACCAGAGGAGGTTCAGGTGACATATCAGAAAAAAATGTTCACTGAAAGAGTGTTTTGGTGCTGGAATAAGTTGCCCAGGGAGGTGGTGGAATCACTGTCTCTGGAAGTGTTCAAATTCATCTGGGTGTGGCACTTGAGGATATGATTCAGGGGTGACTCTGGTGGTGCTGGGTTGATGGATGGACTAGATGATCTCACAGGTCTCTTCTGGCCTTGATGATTCTGTGAAAAGGATTTGGATAATTATCCTAGAATAACAGTGCTTATGAACTACAGAATTGCCACAATGGTTTATCTCATACTGTTTTCAAAATGCATCATGTTAAACCAGATGTGGCACTTCTGTCATGGACCAAGAGTATTTACAGATGAATTATTTAGGGACTGGTGTTTTGGAAAAAACTATTTTTGAGTAAGTATTTCTGAGAAGCTCACATGTAGAAAGGTTTTTCTGCTGATGTTCTCCGCAATTCACTCATCACTCACAACATTTAGTGTAGCAGCAATCTGGAAGCAGAGGTGAAAAGAACCACAAATCTCGCTTGATGTGCCATGAGGGTTGTTTTTGCTGCAAGCGGTTGAGCTGTTCCTTTATAGCCATTAAAAGTTTATTAAAATGCATGAGAGACATCCATTATAAACCAGGAAAAAGTCCATTAATATTACATATCAAATAAGAGTTGTATCTACACATTCCATCCCCCAAACCCCTAAACACCTAAAAAACCCATATTTAAATGTAGAAATTTAGAAATGTCAGAAGAATATTTTTATACCGTGCTGAGTAATTGATTAAACTATTAAAAAGTGGATCAATAATGAGACCTTCTGCCTAGAAATCTGACGAGTTCCAAACAATGCTGGCATAGCTCCAGGACATCATGATGCAGCTGACATTTCCTGACCTTGCATACTTTGAAGGCAAATTGTATGGCCTTCCCACAATGGTTCTGGGAAGAATAAAAATAACCAATAAATATTTGAAGGTTAATGACAACGAGGAAGAAAAATCCTTGAGAAAAAACCACAGTGGTTCAAATAGGGGGAAGGTGAAATGTAGATGTACTATGACAAGAAAATTCTTGTTCATAAATTAGTCAGCTACATATATTTAGATACAAAATAATTTCTCAAGAGAAGTGGGGATATAACTTTCTTACCAGGATCTTTTCATGCTGGTCTATGTGCAGATATATTTGCATGCAGCAGTAATATACTATTGACAGAGAGAGGATTGTTTGTCTACTTTACCCATGAGGTGTTCTTGTTTCAGTTACATACTGTGAAACTGATATAGAATGACTTTCACAGGTGTATAGAATACAAAGAAGTGAGCAAGCATAAACTGTGCTATATAACAATATCCCTTCCTGACTGCAGCTTTAAAGATGTTACTGCTTTCTTTGTAGTCAGCTCTAGCTGCGTTTTAGCTTTTTAGCCCCATAGGAGATTTTTTACTGCAGGATCCTCTCAAAATTAAGTATTTCTTTTCCAAGGTATGTGCAGTGTTAGTACATCTATGTAATTCTTGAAGCTCAGCAGGCTTTTGCCAAGTAGTAGCTTTCAAGATTAACTCCCTATTGGTCTCCTCTGGAAGCAATTGATTAGTAGCTTGGCTTTAAACAGAATATTTCTCAAAAATATTTTCTCCTTAAATTGACTTTTCATAGCTTGTAACTATTTTAATTCTCCTGTAAATTATAAGACATATATCTTTGGAGGAAAATTATTCTCTTTCTGTACTAGGCATTTAATATGTGCTGATCTCAGCCATCAGAGCCATGTCTATGAAACATGCCAGGTGGGTAAGTTGCAGTACAATTAAAGATGAGTCATAGTTTATTTGTATTTATTCACTCATGTCTTAAAATTGTAATCTTAAAAGATTAAGAGGAAATAAATTAGATTTTAAAAATATTCATCTGTATGACAGCTTCTGAAATTTTACTGCAGAACTTAATCCTTCCTTGCAGAAGGAGCCCAATTTGCAAAGCACCCTCAGTATTGCAGCACAGTATTTCATGTGGTATACTCTAGCTGGAAGACATGAGTGCAATTTTCAGTGTAGATATGAATCTGCTACTGCAGAGTTTACCTGCTAGGTTTGGAAATGCTATTAACAACTTTGTCAATTGAAAAAGCAGAAAACTTTAACAGAACAACATGAGCCATAAAATTAATCACCAAAAGTCTCCTCTATCTTTGAAAATGCTCTGGTTTCTTCTACATGTGAAATTAGAGAACCAGACATTGCAAACCTATGCAGAATAACTTAATATTACATTTGCAGTGCATTGGAAATGTTTGGGATTCAACACATAAACTCTGATTACAAACTAGATCCCAATCTCTTTTTTTGCTAATTTTTTAAAGATAATTTTACACATATATCAGCCAGAAAGAAAAGAACTAGCTGATGTACAAAATTCCTGACTTTTTTTTTATTACCCTTATATATGTGAGTGGTGTCCTATTGCAGTAGCCAGTTTATCAAACAGTGTTGTTTGGTTTTGAATCTAGAAAAAAAATACACCTTGTTCATGAAGAATTGTATGGTTTCTATATTCATATTTAGAAAATGTACTAAATATGCTAAATTTAACATGTCCAACAGTTTCTGTGGCATATTATTATTACAGGGAGGGGAAGAACCCAAATATAGTCTTCTGTGAAAATTGTTGAACATTTAGACTGCGAACTATTTTGTTATGATTGTAATGTCTGTATTAATGGAACCAAAAGACATATTTTCAGTAAAGATTGAAGACTTTCAGCTGCAACTTAAAAATGCACAATTTCAACTTGTCATAGTTTGGGTGGAAAGGGAACATGCAGGTTGGGGCTTATAGCTAGAGAATACTCATCAAAAAAATTGTCTGCTCTGGAAATCTAGTACACAAATGTTACACATCCTCGCCCATCCTTTTGCAATCTGAGGACTGACAACTCAAAAGAGCCTGAAAATGGACTTCACGGAGTGTTTCAATTCGTGTAGACTGGAGACACTTGTGTGTGGAGATCTGCTTAGCATTAACATGTGTCTGAACTATTGAATTATACAAGCAGAAACTTTGCTTTAAACTCAGATTTAAATCCTGAAAATAGTTCTGCCTAGAATAATACATAAATTGTAATGTTATTTCAGTTTTACACGGGCTTTAGGAAAAATTAGTGGCAGCTGGTCATCTGCTCCAAATTGATATGCATTTAATCAAAACCTCTTTGTACTGGTAACAACAAAAAAAGTCTTTGTGAACTCCACCCTTTGCACATTTCTATAGATATTGTCACTGTATGTCTAGTGAAAATACATGCTTAACTGCAGAGAGTTTTGGAAATTTCCACAGAATTTTTTTTTTTTTTTGAGTTTCAGGCTTGTTTGCATATGTCTGAATTTTAAATTTTCCTACCCTATGCCTTTTAAATTAACTGTAAAAACATGCATTAATAAATCCTTGTTTTTTTCCCTCTAGATAAGTAAAACTGATTCAAACTTGCTTATGCTAAAAGTCCAAAGTATTTCTAACTAAATTTTAAATCCTGTATTTCATATATTGCTTTATTTACAACACACTTTTCAGTTTAACTGTCAGGCACCATGTATCTTGACTAAAAAGAAATTAAATTTAAAAGTAGGACTATGTATGATAAAGAGCATTAAATATTAGTTAAATTATAACCCAAATATTGACGTGTGGCGTCTGCGGGCTCAGCCCTTGCCTCGTCAGAGGGCAATGTCCCTGGATCATCCCACCGATAAAAGGGATGGAGGTCCTGCGGGACCGCCGAGATCGGAGCCTCCTGCCAGCAGCAGCAGGGGAAAGGCACCTCAGGGCAGGGTGGCAGAGGCACGCCGGAGGAGGAATGGTTAAGTGAAGAGGCGGGGATCCGGTTTGGCTCTCGGGGGGTTTATTGGGGGTCGAAAGCCAGGGACTAAATCCAAAGATCTGAAGGGTGACCAGGGTTTTTAAAGGGGGGAGGTAACAAGGGGAGTACACAAAATCCACCCAATAGGCACCAGAACCGGGAGGGGTTCGGGGGTGACAATCATAACATAAACCAATTATAAAGGGTCAGCAATAACAGTAACCAATCGGGGATTTAGCAAGGGAGAACTTTCTGGACCAGGGTGACAGCTGGGAAAGGATTGACAGCTGGAGTGACAAGGGGCAGAGGCAGGAGACAGACCATTATAAAGTGGGGGAAAGCAGGAATAAACCATTATAACATTTGAACAAATTAAGATAATTAATAACACACCACAACTCCCAAAGGCTAAATATTTGTGCCTGCGAATGTGTAACAGAGTTAGTCTGGCAATGAGTAGTTTTGAAAACCTATGCTTTGTACCTAATTCCCAATGATTTTCAATAGGAGTCAGTCTCTTGTGCTCTGCAGACGTAAAATTATTTAAATGTACCTGAATTTGTAATGGAGTATCATTGATTCACAAGGACATTGCAGTCAACTTGAAAAATCAGCAAATCACTCACTGAGAGTCTGTGGCACAGAGTTAATATTTAGATAGTATAGGCACCTAAGTTTTAAGACTTGGGCATTACTAGATATAATTTATCACTAAAATGTAGTAAAATTCAGGGTAACGTGAAGACTGATAACCTGTAATACTTTCCTCTTTTGCCTGTTTTTATATCATGGTTATACTAGCCCTGTAGTTTGAATACATAAAGCAACATAATTTAGCATCCTTCCAACATCCGAATTCAGTTATTTCTACTGAGATACAGTTTGATGATTATTAATTTTTTCATAGTGTTATTAATTGCATTAAATCTTCTTCCACTTCTGATTAAGAAATAGTATTGATAATAAACAAAAAGACTGCATGAGAATCGTTATCATGGAACCATGCAAAGGGAAAAGAGATAGAACATGTATGTAGGTTGAAGAAATACTGTAGAATGGTATATCTGAGGATACAGAGAACATATTAGAAATGCAATGATTGAAATAAAATAGTAGTTAATCATTGTGTTAATAATGTTAACAATGAAAATTATTTTTCTGCAAAATGTTTCAAAAATTGTGGAAGTATAAGGCACTTCTTTTTGTCAAAAAGTCAAATCCTTTTTTAATCAAAAGTACTGTAGAAAAAAGAAAGTTTCCAAACTACGAAATATATGTATAGATCTTAGTGGTGAAGGGGAAAAGTGAAATAATCAGGAATGCCTTTGGAATATGAGCACTCTTGCAAGGGCCAGATTGGCTACTGAGTAGTATTGTCAATTATGTGTTGGGAAGGACTTGTTCCTAGGTTTACTCTGGAGTGAGGAAGTACAAACGAAGTCTTCTGCAGGCATTTTCTGACATGCACATCTGATGTTGTATTGGTGAAGGGCCAAGCACTTTCACTAGAGTATCTGTAGGGAGGGGGAACTGGGAAGCAAGTGATGGTCAGATATTTTAGAGAAAGGGAGCTGATTTCGTGGTTTCAGCCTGTGAAAAATCTATTTTATCATCAGAAGCTCTTCTTCATCAGCTGGGTAAAGGCAATTCATCCATTGGGATAATTCTACTACAGATGAGATAGTTGTAAAAGAGTAGGCAACAAATCTTTGTTGTATTTTTTCATTAAGTAGTATGACCTTCATAACTTTGTATATCATGTGATATAGTGAAACTAATTTCCAGTTAAACCATTAATTTCAAGGCTCTCTTTAGCCTATTCTGGTTTTGTTTGTCCTGACTCATTAGTAGTCAGCTTTTTATAATGAGATTTTCATCAGGATAGTACAGGTTTATTCTTTAGTACTCCCTCAAGAGTGAAACAGAGCTGCTTAGAGTAGCTTTTTGGTGCCAAAAGTGCTCTGATACAAAAAAGAATCTAGACCAAACATCTTGTTATTTCTCCCTTGCCTGGATGTTCTTTTCTAGTATTATTTGCTCTGTTTCATTTTATTAGTAGCAATTATGTCTTGATCTATCTGGACAAAAAAATACAATCTGATGTAGTACCAACTGCAGTCACAAAGTCCATCTGAATATTATGCTAAATCTTGCAGAATTTTGAAAACAAAAGATGCAGGACAAGCACCTCAACATTTCTCATCAGTCACCTCAATCTTCAGAGAAGATTATTTTATCCTGTAAGCTGTATGAAACACTATACCATATTTATAAAAATAGTTTCTAACCCAAAGGGAAGGAAGTTAGAAAGAAAACTTGCTGTAGGTATCCTTTGATATGTTTCTCTGGGTCCACCAGGCCTGTGCTACCATGCTAGCAAACCAAAATCACACAATCCCCCCAAGCCAATCCTATCCCACAGTGTATATGAATTGTTGCAATTTTTTTTTTTGTAAAGAAACAATTCAGTGCCAACAAAACAATTTTTTTTTTTGTTTGGCAGGCAGCTGTCTTCAAACTTTTGATATCTGTAGTGTTATTTTTTGCTCAAAGTATTCTCTAAAAACTAGTATAAACAAAATAAACCCCCTAAAATTAAAGAAATATCAGCTTTTAGTTGAGAGTCTTGCATTAATTCCAGATCTCCAGCTGCTGCAACTGACAGTTTCCACTGGAATCTCCACTTCATTAAAAAATGTAAATTTCTATCATTTCTGGTGGAAATATAGCCTAACTGCAAGGAGACAAAACTGATACCCAAAGTGGTTATCTCCCTGCTAATTCTGTATGTTACATTTTGGTAAAGAAGAAGGGATTAAGAGAGTTCTGATTCACAGTCTTGAACACATGGCTGGCAGTGTTTAATAACAGAGCATGACACACAGTCTTCCATATTTCTCAATGCATTCTGCTGAAAGTTTTTGCAATGGAATATTTTTCCAGGTGAAATTGCTGCCTAGCTAAAACCAAGTTTGTGGGTGGAATTGTGCTTACTTTCACTGACTGGCAGTTTGCCTGATTTCCTTACTTGATTTGGGTTTATTAGCAAATCATAAATATTAATTAATTTCCTCTTTTTTGAATAGGTTCTAATCACACTCTAATAGTTTTCTTTTCATCTTGGACATATGTAGCATCCGGGCAGAGACCATCTCTGACCAAACCAATGTACAAAAAGACACTGCTACAGTCGTGCTTGGTACGTGTGAGGCAACACTTTTAAGCTATTGAGAATATGAAACAATTTTAAGACATATTTGTGATGTGTAAGGAAGTCCCTATTTTCTAATTTCACTCTCAGTCTGCAATAAAGCACATATTAAAGAAGAGGTAAGCAATTGATATCTCAGTTAAAGGGAAGCTTTGTGTGGTGTATGTTTCAGTAGGATTTGACAAGATATCTGAATTAATCACAGAATCATTGAATGATTTGTATTGGAAGGAGGGGCATGGATTCTGATGGCACAGTCATGCACATGACTCGAAGAACAGAAGGCTGAATGTAGCACAAAAGACTAATATGACATTTCTCCCATTTAAAAGAGCTGTGGGTCTTTAGAATAATGTCGTCATCTCAGCCTAAGAGGTCAGGAGATATATTAGTTGCATACTGTTTTTAATACTTGTTCATATTGAGGCAGATTCATAGAGCTGTCTTAGTATGTATTAATTTTTATATCTACTAAACAGATTTTCTGAAATAAGTACCTATGATTGAATTACCTTGTATTTAAACATAACATAGCAAAAAAGAGGATGTATTCTTCTATTGCAGAATTACATCGTAAGATTGAGTATCCTCTGAGCTAGATAATGATGTAATAAGATTAATTTTAATATTGAGAATTGAGGTATTTAACCTCTGCTGTTTACAAGAGGATCAAGAATGTTATTACAACTGCTTAAGGTCTGAGGCAGAATTTCTTGTAAGTAATGTAGCCAGTCTCCAGCAACCCCTGAAAGATGCCGAATTTCCCATTTCTGTAACATATTTTACCTCAGGGGAATTGTGATATGTTCTCACACTGTTGTCTAATGAGATAAACAAAACTGAAAATGTAACAAATCTTAACTCTCACCCGAATCCTTTTGCCCTTCCCTGGCTTTTGATCTGTTTTCTACAACTGCTCATTTTTCTTATATATCTGGGGCAAAATGTAGAATCAAGCAATGTATTTGAGGAGGAAATAGAATATATATAATTGAGTTACAGTTCTAAAAACTTGAATAATTTTTTAAATATAAGTTTCAGCTTAGAAATTTTAAACTTGGAAAATTCTGTCCAGGCTCATGGAAAAAGTACTCTCCTATGTTGTTTTTTTCCCTTAATTAGACATGTTAAGACTGTGGTGGTTAGTGAGCTATCTGAGATATTCCAAGTGCCAGAAAGAAAAATTGCATTGTAGTCTGTCTGTAGATGCTGACAATGAGATATTATTTTCTGTCCCCTACTGAGTGTGTGTAAGTAGGAAGAGGGAGAAGAGGAAATCTGGCCGACTCTTGTTAGGCTTTACTTTCTCTGCTTTTATAACAACCACGTTAATGTCCATGTTCCCAAAAGTGCCCTCAGCATCCCCACAGGCAGCTGCCTGCTACTGCCTATTTCTGTGGTAGCTCTCCTTTGTCCTACTTGGTGCCTGTTCCTGAACCTGCACATCTCCAGTGCCAAGCCATCCCTACTGTTAATTGAAACCTCACAATTAAGTGTTTTGTTGCATCAGCACAGTTGGAAGTCTGATCTCAGCTATTAATGACAGCTCACTTATTGCAAGTGTTTCTTGAAACAAAGGTGGTAAAAATATTATACAAATGTTTGATTGAAATAATTTTTTGTAATTTAATCACTCCTTCACTATGAAATAATGTATTTGCTTGTTTTTAATATTTTCATTGTTGAAAGGGTTCGATAGCTTAAGTATTGAAGTACATCCAAATATATTCTATATACAGTCAACACTTATCAATAGGCTTCATTGTACTTCATGTAAAACTTTGAGTTTAAAACTAGTAAAGGACAAATACATGAGAATATTTTTATTGAAAATTAATTAAATTACTATAAGACCAGTACAATTACTATACTAATAGATATTTGACATAGGAAAAAATTTGTTTACCTGAAAATTGTGTTTAGTTCTTCGATTGTGTTCTTGCATTTCATTGTCACCATTCATCTGGAAAATAGGTTTCGTCACAATGTATAATTGCCATTTTTCCTGGCTTTGCTCCATGGTTGTGTAAACCATAAGCAACAATTGAGTAGGGGTTTTTCCAAGGGTCTCTGCAGAGGGTTTGTCTTGCCAGTGCTGCATGTTTCAGATTATGATGAATTTTCACACTTTTAGGGATTGGTTGGTGAGCTTTATGTTGGTATTTTTGCCATACCATGTTTTACCTAGCCTGTAGGAATGAATGTATGAATATCTATATATGGATGGACATATATATATACATATATATATAAAGCCGTGATTAAACCCTTGTTATATCAAAACTGCTTCATAGATTTTTTTACATGTTTTGATGAGAAAGTTTCTGTGAACAAAAGCATAGATAGTGAGCCATTCCATAATAACTTGTAAACTAGGAGTAAAAGTACCTATCTGGGAAATGGAAGAAGCAGATTCAAGTCCTTGGTCTGCCGAAATGAAAGCAGACATAAACCTGAATCTCTGCTTGAGGGGAGCTTCTTGTCTCAGTGGATGCTGAGAGGTAAGCAAATCCAGTTATTTTCTAAGCTTACTTCACAAAGTAGGCTGACTTTTTACCCTTCTAGTACTCCAGTACATCACTGTCTCAATCAGAGTGAACAGAACAGAGTGGAACAGTGTGAGCAGAGGGCTTTGCATCACACTCAGTGGTATCTGTGTAATTCCCTCGGACGGGAAGAGCAGGTGCATCACACTGCACTGACAACCATAGGCCACTTCCAGGTGAGACATCAGCTCGTGCACTGCCAGCATGGGCATCTCCACATCCTGATTCCCTGAGCAGTATGGACATCTTCTGTTTCTGGCCTTGAACTGGCAAAGAGGGTGTCTGAATATGGATTTCCCACTGTATTATTGCAGCCTTTTCTGAATAATGGACTGTTTGGGTAAGAATCAAGGGAGAGAAGGAGAATTCTTGATCAAGATAAAGAATATGTGCCTTAATTACTTTATTCTTCATGCTGATAAGATACTGCAGAATGTTTTATGGCAATAAGATTGTGCGACTGAGCATTGGAAAATTTCAGAATAGGAGACTTGTAAAGATAATAATAATCCAGTTAAATAAAGGAAACACTTTTTCCCTTCCAATAATACTGGGAGAATGTAGCAGACAAACTTCCACTCAGTTCAAGGATGTTGAGGACTAGGATGTGGCTTCTCATGGACTGCATAGATAAGAATTTGTTGTCAAATAAATCACTTAACTGGCAGTTTTGTCAGTTTTGTCTGTGAAGCAGCTGCAGCAGTAAAGCAAAGCACTTTGGGCATGTACAGGATGTGAACAAAGATTAGAATAATCTTTAGGTAAGAAGAGAAGGCTAAAGCAAGAAAATCCTGATTATTTATTATATATCAACTTTACTAGCACTTCACTGGAATATGACAAAAAAATGATAACTGAAATGATTTATTAAAGTGTAAATTTACAGTAAGAGGAATCAAATTAATATAGAAAGGAACTAAATGACCGCTGTGTTGTACCAAATTGTCTATATGGCTTAAAGCTGATTTTTGTGCTGCACTTTTTTTTGCCAAATGGTTGTGTACTCACATGCAATGATTCCTATGCTTAGAAAGTTATAGTAACTGTTTTCTTTGCTGTTTAATTAGTGCTATCAACCAGGCTTTTCTGTTTGTCATTGTGATATTATCGTCCTTAAGCCAAGATCTTAGGTACTTACAATTATATTTTAAAAGGATCATGGAATATACATTTTTACTAGCTAAACTTTATTTGATGCAATGGAAACAGTAACTCAGCCAAATTTCCCGTTGATTCACCAGAAAGAAGGATCCAGTCTTTAAAATCAAAGTAAAGAATTCAATAAAAAATACCTGATCAGGCCCAGAATTATTTATGTTCAGAGCAATGATGAATTATATATAAAATGAAGTAATTTGATTCACATTGGGTATTTTATTTACAGTACCATTCTCAAAAATAAATACTTTTGCTCTAGAAAGCAGAGTAGATATTTTTGGTTTGCATGGATTTAAACTCACAGCTACTACATAATGAGAAATTTGCAATTAACTTTGATAGCAAGTAAGTTAAGGTGAAGAGAACTTGGAAATCCCTCTAATTTCAGGCAAAAAATAATTTATGCCAAAGTGAGTAAATTGTGTCAGATGAAGATGGAATAGTTTAAGAAACTAAGTACTGTTTTCCCATTGTGTATTTCTGCCTGATTCCATGAACACTGAGTTTCTAAGAAGACTGTCAGAGCACTAAATCTTATCTAATCTTAAGATAGACTTTAAAAAACCCATCAAGGCTCTAATGGCAAAGTGGAGATAGATTTAAAGGGGGTTTTGAGCTACTTGTTGTATTTTTGCAGAAATTTAGCTACTAACAAAAATATTAGTATTTGTCTTTTCAAACGTCACAGGCAGCGAAAATCTGAATATTTATCAAGTCTCTTTTTCAACAATTTTCTTTCTGTGTCGACCTATCTCGTGCCTCCCTGTTGTCTTGAATCAACGTTTTTCAGAACTGTGGCTTCTGTCAGTCACCCCAGTGCTTCAGTGTCTGGGCATGCTGATATGTAACACTGGGAAGCTGACATGGAAATGGCCAAAGCACAAAGGAAGTCTGGGCTGTATTTTCAAAGATAACTTAAAATATAAATCATCGTTATGGGAAAATGAATATTCTCTTAAAAGTGGGACTCATTTTTACCTAGACCTTTCTGGTACTTATCCCTGAGTCATATAAATAGTAAGCGTTACAAAAATGGAGTAAGTAAACATTATGACTGTCAAAATAAGATGCATTTAGATGAAGAATCTTTAGAGGAGTAGATGGTATTACTTTATGTATTGAAATTGATGATATAGCCTTGTCAAATTATCATGAAGTGTTTATTTACATTTGGCTTATTTCCTAGGCAGCATAGCTGGCTTTCTAGTACAGACAAAGCTTATTGAAATCTTTGTCATGGGTTTTTCATGTTGTGGAATTGCACAGTTAGAAACAATATTAATTATATTTTCAGCAACCCATTGTTCATTTTGCATTAAAAAAGACAGTCAGCAAAGAACCTCTTGATGTGATATAAATCCCATTAGAGGTTCAAGGAAAGAGGCTCCAATTTATTCCTTTACATAAACATCACTGAAAGAAAAGGCTTAAATTGTGCTCACTAGTTCTCAGAGCATAGGAAAAAATTAGTAAACTCACTAAAATTACCCTTTTTTTTGGGGGAAGAAAGCAAAAACTTTTGACCCTCTTTCCTAATTCTGATTTTTCCTAATTATGAATTAGTTTCTCATACACTCAGACTTTTTTTAAATCAGGGAAGTGATTTTTTCATCTATTGCAAAAATGGATGTTCAGTACTGGCTTGGTTACAACTTACTTTTTAAAAGCAACTTATTTAATCATCTTAACATATTTAATCATCATATTCCCATTGATCATGGCTTGCTGGCTATTTTCTTGCATGAAGAAACTTGTGTGATGTCAGTTTTCATCAGAGGACTCCCCTATGAATAATAGAATCAGATAGTGGTGAAAAGGTATACAGCAATAAAAAGGAGATAATATGGATTTTACAGGCCATAAGCAATGTCCTCTTTTGTATTTATCTTGGTGAGTGTAGGAAAAGTGAAAGGTGTTGTAAAAAAGCCCTTGAACTCCTTATGAGAATGGGAAAAAAAAAGGGAGTGAATTTATAAAACTGGATCATAAGTGAGAATTGGCTTGGAGAGCTTTTGTTAAGTAAATTCAACAGTGGTGAAAATCCAATGCATTCAGTCTTCTGCACGAGAATAACTGGCTGAAGCACAAGAAAACAGTTTTGTCTGGGACAGCTGGGCTTTTTCTGCTAGATTATTTTTGCAATGTAGTCTTTATCTCACTTTACAGTCCGTAGTCTGGAAAATTCTTATAGATCAAAGTTGGGGAACTTTCAGAAGCAGGTAGCTCTTGGGCATAAATTTTTCTAATTTGTAAAGAGAAGAAGGAAAAGCTCGGGGCAAAGCAAGAATATGAAGTTGTTACAAATCCTCCACTTCAATTTGCAGCAAATTGAAACAAAATTTTACATTTACTGTTATGTGAACATTATGTTTAACAAATACCAGTGAGATTCTAGATCATGATAGATACTTATGCTAAGAATGATGACTATGAAACCTCACACAGAGTAAATAATTTTCTTAAATAGTTTTATTTGATCAATAGGAAATGATCTGCGTAAGCATAGGAATACATGTGAATTGCCTGTTATGTTCACTTCTAATAATAAAAATAATCCTATAAGAAGGCAAGTAATTTCCTGTAAAAAAGGAGATTCTTTGCTACATTATTTAATGAAGCTGGGGTATGTGGAATACTAGGCAGTAGCCAGTGCTGTTTTCTGCATTGCCACTGTGGTGACATAGTCTCCTTGAGGTACTTTTTTTGAGACCCCAGCAATTTTTGCTCAAGGTTTAAATGGGATCCAGCTATTTAACCCTGTTTATAGGAAGAAATTGATCTTATAATAATTGGTATAGGTCTGAACTTATTTTAAAAAAGAAGTGCAATCAAATTACAAGTTAAAACTTGTGTCCCATTATTAGTGGTAATATATTTCTCTTCTGTGCAATGAGAGATATACAGGTGAAAATATTGGATTAAATACTTCAGTGAAGTCGTTGTAGGAGCTTGAATGTATTTTCTGAGACAGAATCTCATTCTTGAAGCAAGGGCAATTTTTTTAGAAGGTATTGTATTTTGGGTTGACCCCAGTCAGCAACCACCCAGCTGCCTGCTCATCTACCCCATCCCCACCTACCCCAGCAGGGCAGGGAAAGGCTAAGAAGAGCAAAACTCATAACACTCATGAGTTGAGACAAGGACAGTTTAAGTGAAGGAAAAAGTGAGAAAAAACCCAACAAGTGATGCAAAGGCAGTTGTTTACCACCTTCACAAGCAGAGAGATACCCAGCCAGTCCCTGAGAGATGGCTGCTTTTGAAAGCCAACTTGCCTTTCCTTTTCTTCTCCCACTACCCCAGTCCTACTGCTGATCATGACATTATGTTTTATGGGATATCCCTTTCACCACTTTGGGTCAGCTAGCCCGGCTGCATCCCCTCACAACCTTTTGCCTGCTTCCAGCCTTCTTGCTATTGCTGCAATACCTGGAAAACTGCTACTGGTTCTAGTATAATAAACGTTGTCTTTCTGTTTTCCTCCATCTAATACAGTGAGTTTGAGGGACAGATGATTCAATGTCTAAAAACTTGCAACATACAGGCAAGCAAGACAAAGAGCGTGTCAGTTGTTATTTTTCTCTCTGGACTCCCCCATGTAACTATCCTCAGAGCCAAGTGAAACAAATCTTAGACAGAGTTGCTTTTATTTCCCATCCATGTGGATAGAACTCCTCCTTCCTGCTGAAAGGGTTTTTTTTCCCCATAGTTCCTCTCACTTTTCTTACATGAAGTGGCAAAATAAATGTCACTGCACAGTTTTCAAACAAGTTTGGTTCATGTTACAACATCTCTTCTTCTCCAGTAATATGCTCTTTTATATCACAATTAAACATGATCTGGTTAAGGCTTTGAATCAGGGGAGATGGACTGTCAGAAGTACTTGACTCTTTTACACCTAGAGCCTTTGCATGTGTAAATGTGTCAGGAATTAATGTGTTCCATTTCTGGAGTCCCAGCTGGTTTTTTTAAGATTTACCAAGTACTCTAACAGTCAAAATTCCTTCAGGCTTGCAAATGAAGAGAAGTTGCACATCCAATTGGAGTGCAGGCTGATGGCAGATGGGAGAGACCCATCTGTGAAGGGTCTTTGAAACTCCATCAGTTTCACTGCGAAAAGCTTGGCTTTGTCAGAAGATTCAGGGTTATCCTGTGGACTGGAAAGTAGGGTCTGATAAAAAAAGTACATTAAATCTTCTTATCCTTCTGCTTAAAAGGATCCTGACTTCTGTTTTACCTATTTAAAAACCTGATTGAATGGAAACTATTAAAATGCATTTTACTACCAATTAAGAGGTAAGCATTGCATCAGTTTGAAAATTACCCTGGAAACTTGACAGCATCTGAACAAACATGTAAAACTTTGGAAATTACTCTGTTCATCTTTGTGGGATATGCAAAGAACCTTAAACTAGGGTGGTGCAAATTGATAGAACCTCACTAAACATAGTTATGCCTCTCTTGTACTAGCTACAAGTTTGATTTGGAGTTATCTTTCATACAGTTTAGACATCCTATTCCCCTTCCAAGCACTCAGCTTCAACAATCCCATTATCTGTCCCTAACTTGCAGAGGTCAGAAATCATCCCACTGAAGAGATCTGCCTTCTTGGGGATGGCTCTAGCAGCAAGGCTGCTGCACAGGAAACTCTGAATGTCTCTGCCTGGGGTGAAGGATGGGCCAGGTCTTGGGATGTTTCTTCTGTGGAAGGGCTGGGACCAGACTTCCCTGCTGCTGTCATCCTCCCAAAGGAAGGATGTGGAAGGGAGAGTTTCTGCTTCTCTGAGTAGCAAGTGTTGCCCAGCTTCACCCTGCTGGACCATGGGGCAATGGCAGCAAAAGATAGCCATCCACATTTTCAGACATTTCTGTCGTACGAGGAATCTGTATTTCTCCACCTACAACTGGAAACAGGACAGCTGTTACATGTAGTGGTAATAAATGGTAACAGATGCCAGTTTTTGGAAGGCACATAATGTATAATATTCATCTGCTTTCTCCCTCAGTTAATAGGTTGTAATACTTTGCATCTAAAGAGTAAATCACAGTTGGTCAGAATATCTAGAATATTAATGTATTTCAGGAAAAAAAAACATTTTCCAATTCTATCTATGTGAAACAGCAACTTCTGCTTTAGCAGTTTCAAAATTCAGGGACACACTGTGAGTTTTTCTCCTGGTTTTGAGCATTCAGGTTACTGACAGTTATGATCTCGTTCCCCCAAGTGAACTTAAAGGTTGTCTGTCTTCCTTTCTTTTATTTATAAAACCAGAACATCTGTAACAGTTCCTTTCTACTCAGGAAAACACTTAGGTACCTGCTAGAAATTGCTTTCCAAAACAGCACTGTCATCTACAGGAAAAAATTAATTAATAATGCAGAGGGTTTGAAAACACCTTTGTGATAGTACTAATAATTGATGTGGCCATAACTGGGGGACATATATATTTTTAAAAGTCGGAATCTTAAAGTCACAGAGTTAAAACCTACAAAAGTGGTTAAGATTCTTAATTGAATCTTTTTGCCATATCTAATGACAGAGAGTACTCTGATAACTAGGGTAGCCTTGGAAAACTTACTTTCTTTGACTACCAGCTTTATTTTGATTGTTTCGTAACAGCCTGACAGTTTATTGCAAGTAGGAGAAAATGATGCTATCGATTCCTTCATATTTAGAGGTAAGGTGATTACAAGTACTTTTTTCATTTCTAAATGGGGGAAACGTAGAAAAGTAATTGCTCTTTGTTATATAGTATTCCCTTTTTGGCCCTATTGCTGATTGTATTTCATTGATTATCATAGATCATCCACATACATTGTGGATGTACTTCGCATCTTTTCAAACTAAAACCTACACAATATACCAAAATGTGTGAGAGCTGAAATTATTAAACTTAGTTTTATTATTGATAAAAGACAAAATTTTTATAGCAGGTATGAATTCTGAAACACATGCTTGCTCTTATAGATTAGTGCCAACTGATTTTTATAATTATATGTTATGGTTCATAATTAATGCTGCTGAGGAAGACGGTATAGTTAAAATATATTAATTATAGATGGCATCTGTACTTTAGAGAACAAATTTTTTTCCCTATGTATATTGAGACAGGTTTTATCTGTGTGTAAGTCAAGTCCACATTTCCCCAGTACTTGTGTATATGCTGGACTCTTTTCAGAAAATCTGCAACAATTTAAGCAACTCCACAGAAAGCAAGATGCTGGGAATGCAAACATTTACAGAGATGGTGAAAATGCGCCAAAGTGAATTTTAAATGTTATTTAATTGTTATTTGTTTTTAATTGTTATTTAAATGTTATTTTCTTTCACTGTATTAATCCAGATATTTTAGTACATGAAAACTGCTTAGAAGTGCCAGCTCTGCCAGTACTGAAATGCGGGTTGTTTGCAAATACTTGATATATATGTGCGGCCAGTTTTACATCCATTGTCTTTAAATGTGCATTACTTAGGTGTGCAAACAGTTGTCTTGGTTAGGTGAAACATCTGCTTTTAGCTGTTTGAGTAAAGGGGTGTATACATTTGTGTGTCAGGAGAGGAAAAATACATGGCTTCCGAACCCATGTTATCTATAATTTAGAGAGATTGTGCAGGAGCTTGTATGAGACTGTCCTATTCCTCTTCGTATTTAGCATATTAATTTCAGAACATTATCTGTTGGAAAAGTTGTGTGCCCAGTGTGGGCTCATTCATCTGGCATAGGTTAGATAAAGGTCTAAGCACCAAAAAGACAGACAAATCTTTTAGTACCAGATTGTTCAGTACTTCCCATGAGTTATAACTTGAAAAAATTAGATCACAAAAGAGCTTCAAACTATGGTGCGTGGGAGAAAACCATGTAGGACTTCCAATCTACCCCTACAGACCTTGAATTGTGCTGAAGCTGAACCATGTATTGTATTGTATTGTATTTCAGACCATACTTCAGCTGAAAAATAGGGAAGGACTAGGCATTTCCTCAATTTTGAGAGATGAGTGTGTAGGAGCAAAATGTGATATTTGTCAAGATTCTGGTCTCCAGGTGATAGTGTGACATTAACTCCAGTGGAGGTAGCCAGCTAAACATGCACATCTTTCCTATCCCCATGCAGAGAGTCAGCACCTGCTTGAAAATCAGTGAAGTTTGGAGTGCAGCAATGGCAGGAGCAGACACATTAATGGTGAAAACTCTCCGAGGCCAAAAGCAAGGACAGTGAGCTTGAAGATGTTGGCATGAATACAATAATAATTTTGAATAGATGCCTTCAGTGGGTAGTGGATTGAAAGGTGAACACCTTTTGACAGCCAGCTGGGGAGTGAATAGTATCATCTTTGACATAAATATACAGGGATGGAAGATGTGCTGCATGACTGTGCCTGTTTCTGTGACATGGTGATGCATTTTTCCATACTAGTCTGAGTGAAATACCAAAACCTAGGGAACAGAGGATATCTTCTTGTTAACTAGAATAGGATTTTAACCATTATGTGCCAATGGTGCAGATTTCACAGGTGACACTGCACAGAAGGCAGAAAGATAATTCTCACTTTCCTCGTCTCCTGTAAAATGTACTAAAGGACAGACATCCCTTTGCTGGAGTGTACAAAGTGCTTTCTATGCCAGAAAGTTATCAGAGACTTTTATTGCCCTTGTCCTCAGCACAGAGAAAGAAACAGACTTGAGTTCTGCTCTAATGAAGGGCTTATGATCACTCACCTGCAGCTGGTACACAGCTCGTGCAAACTTTGGCACAGACATCACAACGATGAGCTGCAGCCCCCTCTAGGGCAATGTGTTTGGGGAGTCTTGTGGTGGGAACAGGGCACGGGGTGTTAGCCAAGGAGTGCAATTTACACTGCACTGGTGGGGCAGCACAATAAAGGGACTGTCCTCTGCAGTGTGTTCTGTTCTCTGGAGCCTGGGGGCAGAAGCAGCTTACAGAATGCATATAGCTGATGCACAGTACTCATCTTGACAAATTGAAGCTTGAATCTAGGCAAGTCAAAGGCAATATAGACATTGCTGCTGAAGCTGATTAGAAAGCTTCCACTCAGTACCATGCAGGCCACCCTTTGGGTTTGATTGCAACGGTGTGATTATTTTTTAATATGGAAACCCTATTTCTTCTTGCCTATTTATATGTCAATCTTATGTTCACATAATTTTTTCAGGTAAAAGTTTCTGTGCATGGGTTCTATATGGAATGAGCCCAATAACTCCAGGAGTTGGCATATTTCATAGTAATCCCTTCAGTGTGGATATAAAGGCTCCTGGCAACATGTTGCGGATGAAAATGATATACCAGATATGATATTCCAGATATACTAGGCTTATGGTACTGCAAACATAACTCACTTTCCTGCCCTCCCCCTCTTTCTAAGGAGGTCTTTTTCCTTTTTCTGTCTTTTTTTTTTTTTTTAAGATAATTAAATTTGTAACCCTTTTTATCTGATTCACTTTGACAACTTTTATTCCTTTTGTTCTTTTTACTGAGAACATGAAGCACAGGATTTAAACAACTGAAGAGTGCAGAGCATTTATTTATTGGTAAGTGCACTGTGGATAGCAAGGACTAGTGAGCTTGAAGGTAAGGATTAATATTACCAGACTGAGCATTATATAGTCACCAGTTTAATGAGATATCTGACAAGCACTTGCTGCCTGGGTTAGGAGAGGTCAATAATCTTTGCTTCTTAGATTGCGCTTGATCCTTGATCTTCCTGAGTTGCCATCTTCTGCTTCTCCATTATTTTTTAGCATTTTAAAACTTTTAATGTCAGTATTTTTCCTCTTGATTTCTCAAACCGCTAACTATCCCCATATTCACATTTGCTTTTTTTTTCCTGAGTTTTTAGGCTTCCTAACTCACATAGCTTTTTTTTTTTTCACTTCCTTTTGGTCATCTCAGCAGTTTTCTCAGCAGACTGACCAAAGGTCACACAGCTTTACTGCCCCAAACTGCTCTTTGGTTTATAGACTTTGTCTGAGGGTTGCATAAGAATGGTGTCCTCAGATACTTTCCCATTCTGACTTGTTTCTTATCTGAAGTTTTTTAGAAAATATTAATGTTTGCATTCAGGGATTTAGCTACATCCCACTAAGCACAGATAGTATATGGAAAAAGTCAAGAATAAATTTAGTGCCTTTTCAGTATGCAAATCTTTACAGAATATAGAATGATAAAACAAAATGTCACAATAAAAGACTGAGAATGATACTTAGGGTTTTCATTGTGTTTTGCTGTTCAAGGATGTACACAAACATTAAATAATAAATCACGAAATAAAGTATATTTAAAATAAAATATAAAACACATCCTACTGTTCAGAAGCCAAAGAGTATTGTGCTACTGAGTATGAATTATATGGTGAAAATTACTTGACAGAGATTTCCACAGTAAATCACATATTATTACTTTCATTTTTTGCCATTTCTTGGCATACAGAACATGCTATGATCAGCGAGAATTTCTTCCTTTTACACACTATACTAGAAAGACAAAATAATGATCTCTTGTCAAACAATTTAGAAGCTAAGCATAAAATGAGGGATGATAGGCAACTAAACTTGAGGATTTCGTGAGACGCATTAGGCTGTAGCATCGGTAGTGTCCTGCCATATGACCTTCCTAACTTCAACCTAGCTTTTCTTAGAAATTAAACAAAAAGAGGTTATAAAGAACGTGTATATATATATGTGAATTTAAGGAATGAGTGTTGCAGTTTTCTTATAATATTTTTGAATCTCAATCAGAAATCTCATGGGAAGCTTGTATTCTGTTAAATGATAAAACCCAAGTGGCTGAGACTGCTGCCTTTACTGCAAGACTGGCATTCTTCTTTGTATGTTGGAAGAAATGTCAAGTTAATTATAATCAAAAGAAATTAAATTTTCCTGATATTTAGTTGCATTTTTAGAACTTAAAGCTGTGATTCTGCCGGCATTTAAGCAAGTGTGTACCTTGGCTCATGTGAGCTGTTATCATCTGATATGCTGAAGTGAGTCTCAAATACCTTGGCAGCTCTCCACTCTGAAAATACACTGGTCTGTAGTTAAAATTGTGGCTTTTTATTATCATGTGAATCTCCCCGTATTAGGTCTTTAGGAGTATTTTGAAATAGTCTTCAAAGGTGTCTTGTCTGGTTTCCACTGTGCTCTTTCTCTTTAAGACTGAAACTTGAGAAGAAATTAAAATCCTTCTTAGATGGTTATTTTTCAGAAGTCTCAGAATTCCTCCAGAAGGCTCCTTGGTTATTTTCTGACAGCCTTTTTTTACTTCACATATTAAAGTACCAGAGAACGCTGGTGGGGTGTCTACTGGTCTCTTGAACACCTCACGTATTACAATAAACACACAGTGGTGTATTAAAGCTTAATTATCTAAGACTTAGTGTTATAGACAACAGGATTAAGGTTTGGACTTCATTTGCTTTTGGTGAATCCAAAGATTCTCAGCAAAAATAAAAAATTCGTGTCATTTAGGTCTTGTTTAGCTTCACATCTGTCTTCAGTCTTTCAGCTTTCCTTATACTCCTGTGTACAGACTGCACAGCATGTATGTGCTTCACCAAAGAGTAGAGTGGAACCACGTGCACAGACAATATCCCAGTCTTATCTCCTGAAAAAGTATGTGATTAATGATCTCTAGCCTGCAGAGCTAAGGTGTGTCATGTGCCAGGATGTAGGAGGTTTTCCACCAAGAAGCCTTGATTATTGAGATGAATGGATAATTGATGACAAAAAGGAAAAACCCCCACAAAACATTAGGGGAAGAAATGGTTTGAGTGTCTCTTATTCCCTCTTGGGGTTCAGGAATGGGCTGCGTAATCTCTCAGTATTTCTTTCATCTCTACTTTTTTATTATTTTGTTTTTCTGGAAGAAGAAATGTAAGATGCCAGGACCAGTAGCTATCTGCATGCAATGTTGTCCTGCCTTGAGATCCCCAGGGAACCCTTCTAGCCCTCTGACAGGGGTATAGATCCATGTCCAGAGCTCATTGCTGCAGTTGATGTACGCAGCAAACCTATCGGACACACAGCTAAGAATTTGCACATCTGTTCCTTGAACACTTCCAGCAGCTACAGCCTCAAACAAAAGACACAATGAGTTTCACAAGAAAGCATTGAGAAAATTATGTGTGTTCTGTATGGCCACATTTAATAACAGAAAAACAGGGCTCGAAGGGACCTCAAGAAGTTGTGGAGTGAGTATTGTTCCAGTACAAATTCTCTGTTCAGCATGTTTTCCAGTCTGTAAATTCTACAGCTATATGTGTGTGTTACTTGTTCTTTGATCATTGTAAAGTTAGCACAGATTTTTAGAAATTGCTGGAGAAATATTTTTTAGTTTCACTAATATTTCATAAAAGGGAACATAGATAGTTTTCTTTGTCGTTATTTTAACACCTTTTTGAGATCAGCACACTGATACATCATGGAACTGCTCTGTTGTGATGTCCATAAATGCATAGCCCAGTTACTTAATAGGGAGGTTTGAAACATGTGGCTGAACCTTGTCCAATGCTTTAAGAATGGTAAGGAATAAAGGAGTAGAGATAACCTTGACAGAAGAAATTCCTTGTGTTTGTAGAAGGATCTGATTCCTGTTTAAGTTAGAAATACAATTTTCAACATATGTTGAAAGCTGATGTTATGTCAGTTACAGTTCTTTGTTTTTCTATCTTTCAACAACTTTTAAAAAAAAGTATTTTCACCAGCCATTTGTACCATTATGTAACTCCAGCATCCATGTTTCTGACATGATTCAAGACTGTACTGGCATTTCCCTTATGGATTTCTAAACGTGACCAGGATGATTCAGAAAGTTTGGTCTATTTCAAATTTGTCCTGAGGCGTTTATGGATCAAATTGAGGTAGAAGTTGCTGATGTCTGAACTGAAAATTCTGTTTCTTTGGGAAAGGGAGAGGGCATTTAAAGAGAGACTAGAGTAGAGATACCTCCCAGAAACTAAGGTAGTTCTGCCCAGAAACAATAAAAGCTAAGCTACAGCGATGTGTGACGCTTCAGTCTCGCACAATTAACCTCACTGTAGCTCTTGCTTTCAAAAATAGTTTCTTGTGTTACTTGATCTCCTGGAATTGTCTGACATTTCCACTGTATTTCTTTTCCTTTCACTCACTTTCCAAGACACTGCTTGAATTTTGTCCTAGCATAATTTTTTTTACCACAGTATCTGCAGAACAGGCTAAGCACATGGAGAGAAGAGAAATTTTGAAAAGACTTGAAGACACTGAAATGTTTTATTTGTTTGCTCCTCTCCACCACCTCCTGCCTCCCCAGTGAAGAAGTCCTAATATTTAATTTTTTTTTTTCTTGGAAAATCTAGATTTTTAAAAGTTAGATTAATCAAAATGTATCTTCTTTTAAAAAATCAGTGTTGTATGTTGAAATTTAGACCTTTTATTATGCTATTATACAAACTGGTGACATTGAACAAACAATGATTTGACAATTAAAGGCCAGAACTTTCTTTTCATGCTTGCATCTTGTGAGAGCTCTATTTGCTACTTTAAATTGCAACACAATCCATAATCTATAATGTTCTGATTTCAGGTAGGGAGCCTATTTTACAGAATTTTTCCACCAGTTTTTCTTCCATTGGCTATTGTTGAATAGGCATGAAGAGAAAAATTCCTTGTCAGGAGAGGGAAATACTCTTGTTAAGCAAAGACTTGTGCTGAATACCCACCATTGAATGTAAAAAAATAATTTCAGTGTAGTCTTCTATATTAAAAAAAATGTGATGCGGTATAGTTCCTGCAAGAATAATGGCACAAAAACTCCTAAAAGTATTTTCAAAGAAAATAGAAAACTTGAAAAAGATAGCAAGCATGCAAGATAAGAACTGCTAAACCAGTAAACTAGAACCTGAGTTTTTCTTATAAATCCTGCTATCTAGATAGTAAAATTTCATATTTTGTCCAAAAAAGGCAAAGATACATGTCAATAGTATTGAAGAAAATGTTGTTTGTAGTCGTGGCACTGGCTGGTGTGTCAGGTTCTGTGTGGAAAAGTCTTTGGATTTTAGTGCCATTTTGGTTAAGTTAGTTGCTGATGTGGATAACATAGTAGATGAGGTATTTGACATTACATCACATATAGTTTGAGATAGAGTGTTTTATGGTAGTTTGGGTGATTTTTAATTTTGCCTCCTGTCACTATTTGTGCTTTGGGACATGGTGAGACATTTATAGATGTTTGAATTTCACATGAGTTAAGGTGATAAATTACCTTTAACGCTCTCTGGAAGACTGAATACTTTAATCCCTTCCTAAAATCCCTTTTATACCCTTTGTTTTCAGAGGTAAAATGAAGGGTACAGACTAAGAAAGTGAGTCAAATCATGCAGTTGAAATAAAAAGTCAAATACTGATGACAATGACTACCTCTACAGCTGAAAATAATAGAGGTTAGGAGCATGATGTTACACACAATCTGCTATAGTAGCTGTTAGAAATTAGAAAGGTGAATTGGAGTAGGCTGTAAATAGACATAAACTGGACCTGGTTTTAATCCAGTACTCAGAGGTGTGTTGCAAAGTAAGAGAAACTTTTACTTTTGATATACACAATTAGGAAGGCCCTGGGGAATACTGTTAATACTGCAGAAAATCTTGCAATTGTAACGTGCCTAGTGTGTGAAGGCACTCAGATTGAAGTCTGTAAATACCTTTGATTAACAGTAGTTTGAAGTGACAACATTTTGCTCCCTACATTCAGTATCACTGATTCATACAAAGAAGACCTTCCCCTTTCATTTATTAAAATAAAGCACAGTCCCATTGCACACATTTAGTCATAAGCCTTACTGCTTTCAAAATATTTTTCAACAAAGGAGGAAGAGATTGGAGATATCCTTTTCTAAAAGAAAAATAGTAAATACTATGCTGTTAAAAATGGAAGAAAAATAATAAATGTTATGGTGTTAGAAATGGAAGCAGTAAGATTTTGTGTGGAACTAGGTAAAAAAAAAATCTCTAAGACTTGCTGAGAAACTGGGATTTTTTTGTCATTCTGAGATTAGCTTGTGCTTAAAGAGGTCCCATGATACCACATGGTATCACAGAGAAATGCCCCATTGTTTCCTAATAGTAATATTTCTTGCAGAATTGCTTCCACATTTCACTACAGTCTGCCCTTTGGTGCCTGTGGGATACATCAGGGGAGCAGCACATTGTGGGTTTGTCCTGTAGAAGACTCCTGTGATCAGCAGCAATACTCAGATCCTATACAATTTTGTGGAAATGTAGGAGAGTGTCATATAAATGTTGAAGCAAGGCATAAGTGAAAACTTTCTATTACTCTGATGTTTCAGTACCTCTCCTGACTTTCATAAGATCTGTAAAAATTCAATAATAGATTATTCCTATTATGTTTTCCTAGAACAATTATGAGGATGAAGTTATATGGGATACTTGGCAAAAATTTCAGCTTCTGTTCTCTGTAAAAGAATGACTTCTTCATGTGGACAATATTGCTTATGCTTCCCATTTCCAATATATAAATTGTGCTTGGGCAACATGAGACTTCAGAAAATCAGAGTTATTCATACCTGTCTCTTCTTTTTTGAAGTTCCTGTGTGAACTTGACAGATTCTTTCAGACATTTTTCTATGGAAAAGTTATATGCATTTTTAATTCAGGGATTTCAGTAGGCCTAGCCAAGCCTAGTGCTGCAAAAACTAGAATGCTTGTTGCAAATCACAAAACATAAAACAATGTTAAAATGCTCGTCTCACTGATACTGGATGCAAAAATCACCAAGATGAATGGACATATACCTCTGAAACTCTCTGGAAGTCTGATGTGATTTAATGCCAGACAGAAACCAAGTCCCATAGTGCCATTTCCTCACACCCTCGGTGGGATGGGCAAGAGAATTGGAACTGTAAAAATGAGAAAAATCACGGGCTGACTTAAAGACAGTTTAATAGGTAAAGCAAAAGCTGCACATGCAAGCAAAGCCAAACAAGGAATTCATTCACCACTTCCCATGGTCAGGCAGGTTTCCCAGGAAAGCTGGTCTCCATCAGGTGTAATGGTGACTTCTGAGGACAAATGCCATCACTTTAAACTTTTCCCCTTTCTCTTCCCCCAGCTTTATATGCTGAGCCTGACACCATATAGTGTGGAATATCCCTTTGGTCAGTTGGGATCAGCTGTCCCAGCAGTGTCCTCTCCCAGCTTCTTGTGCACCTCCAGCCTTCTTGCTGGCTAGGTGGGGTGAGGAGAGGGAAAGGCCTTGACTCTTTGCACTGTTCAGCAATAATGAAAGCATCCCTGTGTTATCCACCCTGTTTCCAGCACAAATCCAAAACACAGTCCCATACCAGCTACTATTAAGAAAACTAATTCTGCCCCAGCCAAAACCAGAACAGTCATTGTCACAGATTTTTTTTCCTGATTGTCTATATGGAGACCTCTTCATGAGGGCAAAGGGTTGGCTGTTGATGACCTGAATTCAGAAAGATAGGAGTGGAGTGGAAGCCAAAAGAAGACTATAACAAGTCATTAATGTGGTAGGACTGGAGTAATTAGATAAATAGGATCTCAAAATAAGCATTCTACAGAAAGGTTCTGCTTTTGTCAATAGGATCCCCAGTACTGATGCCAGCCCTAGGGCATTTTAAAATGCAATTGAATATGTTTTTCTCAAAGATGACTTAGAAGGAGAAAAAATGTGACTGGAAAAACATAATTGGAGATTAAGATGTTAATAAATCTCTCATTTTGCATTGTTAATGCATTTATTGAAAGGTAGTTATAGTTTTAATTATACTAAGAAGACAAATTATATTAAAAATGCAGTCTAACTCAGTTTTGGACCACAAAAATGGAAATAGGTTTTTCACTTTCAGGCAAGAAGAAAATCCTATGTCAAAGACAGGAAATAAGTTGGATTATGTCTAGAAATTTATTATGGATGCTTTTGAAATGCTATTGGTATTCAAATTGCCATGTGCTATTATTCCCCAATGTAATTATAATTGACGTGATTGCATAATCTTACACATCCGAATAATAACATTTGCAGAGGTAGATATGGTCTAACTAAAGTCCAGGCAGACTTAAATTCTCTGATAATACTGTTAAAAATCTACAGCAAATTGTAAAGGAAGTACATTTTCAATCCTGCTGCATAGTTATAATCACAGTTTGATGTGTCCGTGGAAAGAGAAGATTTGAGGTACCTAATTTAAGGAATTATAAGATTGAATATTATGTTTTATGTACAGACTGCAGACATTCCGGTTATGAATGGACTATTTTTGATAATTTTTCTTTCCAGAGTTTGGGACACAGATTCCTAATAATGATTTCTCTGTACAAAAGAGCTAAGCTGCTGCTGTTCAAATTGCAGATATTTTGGTTACTTAGGCTCATAAATGGCTGTTCAAGAAGTAAAATTTCACTCCTGCACTGGGGGCTCATCCAGGATCTTGTTCCCAATCTTCTCTTGCTGGCAGGACATAAATAAGTGGGTCTTCATCAGTTTATGTGAGTGTGCTAACAGGCAAACTGGCTCCCGCCTTTTGGCTGCCACTCAGCAGAACACACAGCATCTGAGCTTCTCAGAAGCCAAGGCTCTACAGCTTCGTGTGGCTGTGCAGACATACGCTGTGGAGAACTGTCATAGTAATCTAATTCTTAGTGCTTTACTTCAAAAATGGCTAAAATTTGCTGATAGATTCAAAACATTGTGCAGGAGGGATAAACAGTCAAACTCATAGCACCACAGTAAAAACCGCTGTCTTAGGAAGCTGAGTTAGAAATGGTTTATGGAAATGTTATGAATTAGAACTTTTCAAAAAACAATTATAGGAAGATAAAAAATACTTTAGAAGCCTATCTTTTATTGTCAATTATTTCTTCTTCATTCTCAATTTTCTTTTCCCTGTAAAAAATTTGCTTGACTGAAGTTTCTATTTTTATTTGAAGAAGCTGAATATGTGACGAAGATGTACAGATAGACAAAAGTGTGGGAAAAAAAGGTGAAACACGTAACCCTACATCAGAATTTAAAAATGTCTAATTTTGGCCCCAAACTGAAAAATATGCATCATTGTATGGAAAATCAGAAGTTTAAAGGAAAGATGCTCACAAATATAAAATTATTTTTTAGCAGTAAAATGTCAGACTTGCACTTGGTTACAGGATGGTTATAAACAACAAGCATTCTTACTTCAGCATCACTGCACAAATGCAGAACCAGATGGTTTTGAACCATGTTTTTCCACTCTTGTTACTTTATTTTCTCCATATTGGCCTCTGCAAGAGTTTATCTATATTTCTATTTAATAAATTCTCTCTTTGGACAGTGCAACACTATTCTTGTTTTGGTGGCAACTGCCATTCTCTTTCTTTTATATTATGTTGTCATGCCCAACATAATCTTTGATAACATGTCTATGTCTTCCTAACCAATGATCTTTGCTCTGTCTTGGTTTTCCCTTTACTAGGCAATGATTTTCTTCACCACTGATGTGTCTTCATGGTTTTTGCTAGCAAATTGCACAGAATCAAAGGTTAGGCTGGAAGGAGCCTCTTCTGCAGCTCATCTAGTCCAACCCAGGTCTCATCAGATCATGCTTCTCAGGGCCCTGTTTTATAGTTTTGGGTATCTCCAGAGATGGAGATTGCATAACCTGTCTGGGAGACCTGATACGTGTTTCAACCTGTGACCATTGCCCCTTGTCCTACCACCAGTCTTATGAAGAAGGATCTGTCTTCATCTCCTCTGTATCCTCACGAATGTTGAGCAGATGGGAAGAACCACTTACCTTGACCAGTGGGTTGCACTCTTGCTAGTCAGCACTACGGATGCTCTAGTACTTATATGTCTGTTTGAGAACTTCTGCTATTACTAGAGGCACATAAAGGTAGAATTAAAACTATAGTCAGATTTTGGCTTTGGCCTGTTCATCTTTGCTTGATTTGTGGCTTCTTATGGAGAAATCAGCAGCTGCTGTTGCTAGGACTACACTGACACTTGCAGTTATTGACTGCAACAGAAGATGAAGGTGCCCAAGCATTATCCAACCTTAGTTTTGTCCCCGCAAGCAAAGAATTATTTCAAGAAAAACCCTTCTGTGGTTTATCATGATGTGCAAACCTGAGGAATGTTGTGCTGTTGCATTTCACAGAACAGCTCAGTAAAGAGAAAAAAAAAATCAAACCTACAGTAGTCCATTAGTCCATGAAGTTAATTTCAGACTCTTTTTTTTTTTTT
>VZRO01006544.1:497585-529504 GCA_013397915.1 Daphoenositta chrysoptera
TTTTTTTTTAAGAAAAAATACATCCAAAATCATCTTAACTGTAGCTCTGGCTGCATGAGATAAGGAATAGTTCTGAGACAATCCTGTTTCTTCCTTTCAATGCACACATCTATACCTGTGAGCAAGGGCTTTGCCTGGCAAGATGAAACTTAATATATCTTGCTTATATTGTATATTTCCTTCAATAGTTTGATGGAATTGGCAAGGAAGGAATGGACTTAAGGGCAGTATATAGTATATCCAATATGGTCTATAAAATGAAAATATATCTTTAAGGAAACAAATTCCAATGTTAAAAAAGGCGATTAAAAATCTTTTTTATATACTTTTCTTTTAGTGTTTGATGTCTGCATTCACTGTACATATGGTTCATGTAATTTAATGAAACTTAACACATCATTTTTCAAAGAGCTTAATGGAAGTGAAACTTGACATTTCAAAAGTCTTCATGGCAAACCTTTGACCACAAAATATTCAAATACTGGAAAATGGCAAGGGAAACTTCAACAACAGTGGGCTTCTTTCCTATTTGTTGTTCAAGAACTACTTATCTTGGATTCCGTTATCACATTCTTGAGCTTTCTAGAGCCCAGTGTTTAGGACAGCCCAGGTGAGGCAGAGATTTGCTTCAGTCAGGCCTCTGATAAATTAATGTGGAATTCATACACATTTGTTGTGTATGAACATTGTTTTCATGAGTCAATGTCAAACATCTAAGCAGCATAGGTTTTCAGAACTGCCCCTACTTTAAAGCAAAGGCGGATTATTTAATTGTTTCAGTAGTCCAGGTACATGTCAGGCTGCTTATATTCTCTAACATTCTCCTCACTATTTTCATAGATGACCAGCAGGAGATCCTGTAACCACCATTAGCACTGCAATGGTTGAGGCAAAATATTTTATCTATAGCCTGCATGAACCTTACCAGCATATATTTGAGGTACTTTTATTCTGTTTAGCAATTAAAAGCATATAAACTTAATAGAATTTGGAGATATAGCAGCCTCTTTGTGTTTGCTATGTCTGTAAGATGCAATGTGTATTCCTGACTAAGCTTTCACTTTTGTTGCTTGTCCTACACCAGAGTGTTTGTGTTTTCCCTAAGCATTTAGAAGCTATATTTATTTATATGATTTTTTCAAATAAAGAATACTGAACTGTGACAAAACACTATTAGCTTCCAAGTCAGAATGTGAAATAGAGTGTTGATAGCCACACCATATAGGGGATTATATCTGTGACCATAATATCCATAGTTTTGTTTGAAATGTACTCATCGAGTCTTATGAATATACCTTAACCATAAGCTGCTAAGGAAATTCTTCTGAACTTTTTCTGAGAATGACTTCTCCCTTGAGAGACCAGCTGAATGAAGTACCGATGATATTTTTGTGATGTATATCTCACTGAGAAGGGCTGCCCAATTCAAATAAACCATTGACCATTTCTGCAGTGGTCTTATTAACTGGATAACAAACTGACACAGCTATAAATCTATAGCAGTGAGAATGAATTACCCATCGAATGCACTCCTGTATATTAAACATAAAAAACTGCTCTAATGAACAAAGTGTTTCTTTCTAGACTTCAGTTACTCACTGTGTAACTCTCTCTTAAGCCAACACCCTTCCCTGACAGTGATGGGGCTTCTAATTAGGCATTTAAGTGAAAACACATAATCTCAACTCCTGTGTAAAATGACACTATGTGATGCTTTACCATAAGAGTAGAATTGAGCTGTGGATAGGTTGTGTATCTCTTCAAAATGTGTTTAGGAATAAGAATGGATGAAAATTGTTTCTGCATGTTGAGAAAACAAGCTGGGAGCTCTTGAAAATTGCATTTTCAGGTATGATAGAGACTTAGCATTTTAGTTTTATTATAGATGTTCAATGTTTTAAGGTTTCTGTTTCTCAGGAATAATATTCTAGCTGAAGATAGTTTATTGAATTACCCTAAAATGAAGGGAGACACTGGAGAAAATGGAAAATGGGTTAGCTGAGCTAGCAGATGTTTCTTAAGCTTATACATGTTGGAAACCTTTTAATGGTATATCCAAACCTTTATTTTGTTTAGGTTTTGCTCTAATATGTTTTATTGGTTTTAATGGCCAGGTTTAGGTAGCAGGAGGCTACAGGAGTGCTGCCAGAAGCTTCCTCCATGTCCAGCAGAGCCAATGCCAGCTGGCTGCTGGACAGACCCACCAATGGCCAAGGCTGAGCCAATCAGGAACTGAGAGTAACTCCTTTGTGATTACATATTCAAGAAGGAAAAAGTTATTGCACAGATGTAATTGCAGCCAGAGAAGAATAGGGTGAGACTATGTGAGAGGAAACACTCTGCAAACATCCAAGTCGGTGGAGGAGGAGGGGCAGGAGGTGCATCAGGCACTGGAGCGAAGATTCCTCTGGAGCCTGTGGTGAAGATCATGGTGAAACAACTGTGCCCCTGCGGGACCACGGGGAGGCAGAAATCCACCAGCAGCCCATGAGGAGGCCACTCAATTATCACAGAGGCATTGCCACCATTTCTCATTGGTCTGGCCTTGGTCAGTGACACGTCTGTCTGTCTTTGGAGCTGCCAGGGATTGGCTCTCCTGGACTGGAGGAAGCTTCTGGCAGCTTCTGACAGACGGCACCCCTGTAGCCCCCTGCTACCAAAGCCTGGCCATGCAAACCCAATACATACTTGATTGGACCATTTTTAAAGTAGACAACAGAAAGTATTGAATTTCTAATGAAAATACTGCCTCTGATCCCAGAAAAAAAAAATTTCTCTACCATTGAGATTTAATGTATAAACCAGAGTTTGTATCTGAGCCAGATATTTTGGATAGTTTTACATGGTGGTTTTTTCTTTGTGTATAAGGTCTGTGTATAATAAATTTTGGAGTGCTTATAATATCCTCTAAATTAATTACTCTATTGAAAAGGAAATACTTGAGGTTTTGTGGTTCTTATCCTCCTCTTTCCCTCCTCCCCCCTGCCTTCACCTTAGCTGAGGGCACTATTTTAGAATAATTCTGTATATAAAAACATCTTATATGTCATTGCCTTTAGGGTGCCTTATTTAGCTGAATAATATAGATCTGTACTCTCTTTTTTGTAATTTCTCAGTTTTTCTGGGGAAAATGAATTGTCTAACCTGTAGAAAGAATTTGTTGATACTGAGTCCTGTATGTATTAGCCAGCAGAACTGAAAGAAATTTAAAATACACTATCTAACAAGAAGTACTGTTTTTTTAAATTGGAATTTCTAAACCACAAACCTTGTTTACTAATCATGCTTTTTGTCAGGACAGTAGCTTGATTAAAATAATAAAAATAATGTCTGGCATGCACTGTGTTATATATTAGCATCTGATTCAACTATGCTTAAAAATTAGTTTTGCCTTGAGGCTTATTTCAGGTATGTTGATGTCAAAAGCACTCTCTTTGCTACAATTTAGGGCTGCAAAATGAATTCCTACCTTGTTATCTGTTAGATGCTAATTGGCTGAAAATATGAGCATCTCTTTTTTTCTCTATGCTAATTCTCATTAACAATAAGAAGGTATGAAATACGTGGCTGAAATCCTACTGTTTTTTACCGTATAGACTACACTTTTAAAAAGTATCAAGCATTATTATTTATTCTTTCACATGTCAAAGAAGAGAAGGAATTTGCCACCGAACTTCTTGAGCCCTCTTGATAAGGCTAAACTTGCCTGCACAAAATTCTACATGCAAGACAAACTGAATTATCTGAAGAGCTGTGAATGTAGTGTATGGCAGGCTTTTGTTAGTCTGGTGGGTGAGTTTTTGCAGCCTTTCGGAAGGTGAGTAGCCAGGTCAACAGGATGTCCAGTGTAAAGGAGAGAAGTGTCAGTAAACAAACTGCAGTGGTTGTGTGAAGTGGTGGCATGTGAGTGAAGGGAGGTTACTGTGGGTTCAAGGTGTTACACAGGATAGCAAGAGCCTACGTCTTGCTTTTGAAAAGGAAGTAGGGATTTAAATGATTGAATACTGAATGTCAGAGCTGTGAATATTAATGTGCTGTCACACTTGTTTTTCAGAAGATACTTGGAAGAAAGGTTGCATTTAGTGTTCTGTATTGCATTAAATGAAAATTTTGTAGGAAATATCAGTTGTGCTTAATGTCATCTAATATGTATCTGAATGTCATAATGGTATACAGAGTAGGAAAAAAGTAATAGAATAATTACAATATAATATAATAATTATAGTCCTCTTTCAAGTATAATAACTTTTTTGACATCTTGCATAAACAGATGAGATTAAGGTCATGCTTTTCATGAGAAAGAATGTTTTCCTTTTCTTTTGAATATTTTCCCTACAAATATTCTTACTGCAAATGATAGTTCAAAGTAAAAGGTATTTGCTTATAATTTTTATTGTAACTGTTATTTCAGTGCTAACTTGCACATTTACTTTCCTTGTGTGTAAATATATTATGTTAGATTTCCATTTAAGTCTTGCATTTCATAAATGAAACAAATGGTAATGTGATGTTTTTATGCCAATACTAATCAAATAAAACATATTAATGTCATTTTTCCTGCTTGTACCATTCCTGGCATGTACACAAAAGCTCTATAACATTAATTTATGCATGCTAGATATGTATATTTCAGTGCTTGAGTGTATTTCCTACTACTATCCTTGCATACAAATACAGACACATGCATAAATACAGAAATGCCCTTTGTTATAGCTTTGGGGTTTTAAAGTGTCTAACTTTGGAGAAAAACTTCACCACCATTTCTTAGTGCTGGATTGTGCAACCATTAAAGCAATCACTGTTTTATTCTTCCTGATAAGCCACTACCACCCAACAATCTTTTACATGAATGCAGAGCTCATTAATGGGGTCAGGCTAAAAATGTTTATGATGGCTTTAATGGAGATCTCGTATTTTCACAGTGTCTCAATAAGCAAGTGAAAACAAATTGCAAAGAAAAGTCAGAGGACTACTAAATCAACTATTTTTTTTAGAGAGGCAGCATATTCTTAAGTGAATTCAACAGTCTGTGTAAAAGATTGTGATGCTGCAAGGTTACAGTCTTAGAACACTCTTGGGCATTACTGGTTTATGGACCTCACTGCAGTTCTTAGCTGCTCTTTGCTGATGCTTCTGTGCTCGCTTAGTATTTTACAGAGTGATTGATCTGTGTTTGCACAGCTGAGGGAAAGGTTTTTGTTTCTGCCTGGCATCATTGCCCAGCCAGTAATTTCTGCTAGGGTGGGTGTGGCAGGTGACTTCTGTAACCACAGTTTGGGGCTCTCTAGGCTTATCCTATGATATATAAGCATCAGGGAGCAGTTTAGTGAATGCGAATGTAGTCAGTTGTATATAAGAATGGCAGCTTTTTTTATCTCATACTCTTTATCATGCTTAGGTGTTGTAATCCATGTATATTGGTACAATATGATGTGGCTGGAGGACAGTCCCATCACCTCTTGATCTATCTGCTTTGTATAAACACCAAAACCGTCACAATATCCTGTATTGCTCTGCCCATGCTATGTGGCAGTGAGTGTGGTTCCCAGGAACAATTGCTCACAGCCTGCACACAGTGATGAAACCAAAAAAACCCCAACCCCAAAGCAATAAATTCCTAATTAACCACGTTTTCATGAAATAGTAACACATTAATTCTCCTACATAATGCTTAATGTTATTAAATGAGTTACTGTAACTGAATGAGTAAATTAAAGATGTTATAATCTATGAAGTACAAGGCATCACTGTTAGATGGCCTAAGTGCAAATTAGAACAAAAGAAGTAATTAATATCTTTTTGTGGCCTCTTCTTGGCATGTACCCTGAACAATTGATGTGAAATCGATGATACAGGATGATTGCATTCACGAGCAGAAAATGAAAACATTGATTTGTAAACTCAGGTAGCTCTTGGATTAGTCATTCTGTGGCAAATAACATCAAGGGGATAACAAATATGTCACATCCATGATCTTTCTAACATGATCTAGACCTCCTCATCATTTGGGGGTGCCTAACAACCCTTTGTGTCTGTAGGTGTATATGAAACATGTGACTTGATTAAAAAGACTTCATTTCATTTTTTAAACAGCAGAGGAACAGTAATCACAAACCAAAGGAAGGTATGTATAGCTTTTTTTTTCTCCTTTTAGAAGACATGCAAGCTGTTTTTATTTTTCTTGCTTCAATCAGCTTTCAAAAAACATACGTTAAAATGCCAGTTTCTTCTCAGACAAAATCCTAAACTGTGTACCAATTTCTCACAGGTTTTTGTTTGATTTATTAGCAATTTTAGTGTAGTGTTCACCCTGTATCTGGAATGTGGGCTACTTTCTCCTGTGCTAGTACTTTCCTTTTCAGACAGACACTGAGGAGCCTTTTGGAAACAATCTGCATTTCATCCCCTACTTTATGAGATTGTAAATTGAGGCTTTTCTATGATCTTATTAATTTTAGCAACTCCTCCAAAATTGCAATCCTTATTTTAGTCCCAGAATGCCCTTTTCATAGTCATAGGGGTCCTTACCTGAAAAGCTAAGTGTCATACACCTCGTATGGTTTGTGTAAGGGTTAGCAGAACTGTTCTTTCTCTTTGTTATGGTATCTCTGCTGCAGAAAAAGTGACATGTTCCTTATTAAAAAGAAAAAATAAATCTAGGAAATTGTGATGAAATGAAAGCATCATTATGACAAGGGAAGAGAAAGGATATTAGACTTCTAATGCATATAGTTTTGATATGAAATACTTCATAATTTATGAATGGTTGTTACAACCTTAACTATGTGCAGTGTTATTGGAAATTCCGATAGAGCATAAGGATAGCTATACTAATTTAGAATGCAACCTTAACATTTCTTCTGCCTTTCTCTAGGTCTAAACTGATCTGATTTGCATCTTGGTGTAAAATTAGAGTTATGAGTTTTACTCTTAAATGAGTCTACTATTTTAGAGTACAGATTTATCAACATGGTTTTCCATCATGTTCAATACTGATTAATTTTATGAAAGCTTTTACTTGGTTTGTATAACAGCAATGCCAAAACCTCTTTACCATGCAGAGTGAGCATGTGGATCTTATTTGCATGCTGCAGTGCATCATTTAGGAATTTTTTAATGGATTTTCATTGTCTTTTCAAAGATGATAGAGTTTTATATTGATAAAATAGATTGAAATTTTTATAGAATGAATAGTGAGAACTCTAACTGCTGCAAGTCCTAAAGCTGACAGCGGGTTTATTTGGGAATAAGTTCTGGGCGGAATGTAAGGTGGCAAAAATCTCTGCAGTAACGTGTACAGTAATGCTTTTGTAGAGGAAAGTAGTCAGTCAGTAGCTTGGGAGCAGAGAGGACAAAGAGAAGAGGGTAAAGGTTTCAGGGTTGTGCTGGCTGATACTACTTACTGATGCTGAAATTTGCTGAAATTTGCAGGTAGTACCAGTTTGTACTGGCTTGTACAAATTACCTGATTTGTAAATGCCTGTGTTCACACATTAAATCCTCAAGGATGTGAAGCCTTTGCCTTTTCTCACAGGAAAAAAAAGGGTATAGCAGAGAAAAAGGGAATTTTTTTTAGAGTTTTATGTTTGTTTTCCATTTACTGGAATGCAATAGGGGATATGAGTGTCTGGAAACAATTCAGGCTGGTGAGATGCCTGGTCTTACATGAATTTATACTTTCACAAATGGTAAAAACTCTTCATTTTCAAACATTCAGCTTTAACTTATATAGACTAATGTGACGCGGCTCGGGGTGCAGCCCGGGGATCCCCTCACTGCGCCAGCAGCGGGTGTCCTCAGCGGCCTCCTGCCAGCGGAGCGCAGCGACGCCCCGTCAGCAGGGTGGAGACAGCGAGCCCGATGGGAAGCGCGCCGGCGAGGGCAAGGATGAGAGGGAGGCTTCCGTATGGAGTTCCAAGAGCCTTTATTCTTGAAGGGGTCCAGGGACGGAAAAGCAAGGATTCAGGGTGTGCAGGGGTTTTTAAGGGTAGGAGGCACCAGGGGCGGTGACAAGTAGGAGGGTTCAGGGCATAATTGACATTACAGAAGCTAAACTGATAGGGGATAGGCGGGGTGAAGAACTCAGCAATGAGAAAACCGGGGTAAACCATACAAACAGGGCAGGATTTCTTAACTGAGAAAACAGGTAACTAATAAGCCTAAAAACGGTCCGCAACAGTAATGGAAAGAGGTGCTACTATTTAGCTTGAAGGACTTACTGGAGGAAGACAGATGGTGGCCATGTGCAATTGCACTATAACTCTAAGAGTAAAACATGTGTTTGCCTTTCCCCCACAGTAGCCAACAATTTTGGGTCTTGAAGTATCTGGAATTAGATGGCCCCCAACTGAAATAATAAATTCAATGTAAAAGTTGGGAGCAAGGTATGGAAAGGGAAATTTACAGTTATTCAGAGGGGTGTGTAGTTGAAAAGCTCAGGGTCATATTCTTAGAACTGTGAGACCACGCATTAGCACAGCTTTATAAAACTACTTGTCACCTGAATACAGCACCAAACCTGTGTATCTGAAGGCTGGAAATAAACACAGAGTAAAATGTTCATTATTATTCTCTTTTATGCTGCATGATTTTCAAAGAGCTGCTGCAAACAAAGGAGTTATTAAGGCTTCTTGAGAAATGATATAAGTATCTATGATTATTTTAGTCTCCCATAGTGGACTGGAGACTTCCACTGCATTAAGAAAAGGAATTCTAACTATGGTTACTTAATTTTAAAATGAGATTCACTTTATTCTGTGAGTCTTATTTCCTTAGCTCAACCTTTTGTTTTATTTAGGACTCTGATTTAAGACTCTGGACAGCAAACAGGGCCCATTTATTATTTTCAGATTTATTATTGAAGAGAAAACATGTCAGGATATATTTGAAGCTCTTTGGGAGTCTAAAGGTTACCAAACCAAGCAGTTTTGTCACAAAACTGGTGAGACAGGACTACTAACATTTTCCTTTCTGATATGGTCAGCATTAGGAGCAGAAAACCATCCATTTTAGTGAAGTATTTTCCTGAAGTGTACAGTTTATTGAATTCACACCATTTAAGATCAGCATCTGACCTGTCTGTCAGTGTCTTGAGGAAACTTTCGGGGGATATGAGAGGTTGGTATTCTGCTTTACACATAGAAGGTTGTCTTCTGCTAATCTGTGGAGTTACATCCTGGAAAGCTGACAAGCCAGACTGACTCAAAAGGGAAGGCATGCTCATCCACTTGGCCTGCTGTGCAGGGCTGCTGAATACCTGTGGTAGGTTTCCATAGGCAACACCTTCAACAGAAGAACCGAGGAGTGTTTGAGTCAGGGTCCCCCTTAATCCAATGTTTAGAGTAATTTTTCCTTTCAATCCAGAAAATAGAAGAAGATTTTGAATCTTGTTATCCCACCTACTTCAGAAAAAAATTATGTACATGTGTATTGAGAATAACAGTATCACAAGGATAGGATTTGTCACAGTTCCTCCATGTTTTTACAAAAATACTGTTATTTACTTGATGTAGACACAAAACAGAGTTCCTGTGTGTGAATCCTGAGATGTATCTGGAGAGGAAAGGGTTATCCTGCAAATGTATGTGTTTTGGTTTTGGGGGCTTGTTTGGTTTGTTGGTTTTGTTTTATTGTTTTTTGAGGACGGGCTGAGAGAGTTGGGGTTGTTCAGCCTGGAGAAGAGCAGGCTTCAGGAAGACCTTAGAGCAGCCTTCCAGTACCTAAACGGGGCCTACCAGAGAGCTGAGGTGACTTTTTACAAGGGCGTGTAGTGACAGGATAAAGGGGAATGGTTGTAAACTGAAAGAGAGTAGGTTTAGATTAGATAATAGGAAGAAATTCTTTACTCTGGGGGTGCTGAGGCACTGAAATCACCAGGTATGGATGCCGCATCCTTAGAAGTGCTCAAGGTCATGTTGGATGGGGCTTTGAACAACCTGATCGACTGGAAGGTGTCCCTGTCCATGGCAGGAGGATTGGAATGACATGGTCTTTAAGTCTGTTTCTATTGCAATCTGTTCTACCATTCTGAACTGGAAAGTAAAATTTTTAAGTTGTATATCCTGCACCGTGCCTTTATTTGCACTGGTGAAGTCAAAGACACCGCAATTAAGGTTGTGTTGAAGGCAAAGTAACACATGGACACTCCAAGTGACATGCCATAGAAGAGGAGAGGAAAGCATCTCATATTGACGTCAGGCTCAGCTGAGACTGAGAGTAAAGTAGCAAAACAATTACTTGCTTTCTTTTCTGAGCTCCCCCTGTATCTCCCCCAAGATAATTTAAATTTGCAGCTAATAAGGATGTCATTACAAAACATCAAGAATAATATTTTATGAGAACGAAAGATTTTATATTACAGTATTGCTGTTATCCCTCCTGGCCTTTCTTTCAGACTTGAAATACTGTCTCTTAAAATACTTTCTTGTCAAATACCTTGCTATTTTACAAGTAAGCATGGGCTGCCTATTAAGTACAGGGTTCTTGAGCAATTTGTTCTCACTGAATTTGTCCATTGTTTTTGCACATCATTTGAACATTTATCTATCTTTGAATTTGTATTAATTTTGTTTAATTGCACTTGGGAGGTTAATATAGCCAAATAATAATTAAGAAATTTTATTCAAAAGAGGAAGGTTTAGAATTACAAAGAGGTGGAAGGAAGAAAAATATAAGTGGAAGACATCTCATTTCACAGTCAGTGGTCTATTAAACTTTGCAGTGCAAGCAGAAATGTTTCCAAAATAACCTCTGCTCATGTCATTGCACAGTATGTCTTCTACACATACCAGCCTTAGATTTCTTTGATATTTGCCCAACAAGTCTTCTAATTTCTCTTCAATAATATCTGAATTATATAAGGTTTCATTTTTTTTTTCTTTTAGAGAGTGAGAACTTTAGAGTGTGTTGGCAGTGTGACCCTGACCACTAACATATAAATAGTGTAAGCTGCTGTATACTTTGGGATGATTGGCTCTGTAAAGATATTTGGACAAATGTGTTTGCTATTTAATCCTCATCCACACAAAAACTAATGCTAGAAACAGCCAATGAACGATAAACTAATAAATCTTTCTAAGAACTATTGAGACCTACAATATTTGGTTTGAAAAAGTAGCGAATAAAGGATATATATTAGGGAGAAAAATATTGATTGATAAATCTGTCATTTCTAAGGCCTGAAAAACTATAGGTCTTGGACTTATTAATGCAGAGATGAGGGTCATTTTTATTTTAGTAAAAAAGAAGAGTATGAAAAATACAATGGCAGTAGGTGATAAATCGTGAGACAAGAGGATTCAGGTAGCAACCATGAAAAAATGTTTCATTTACAGAATAAAATTTAATTTGCTTTAAATAGAAGTAGTATATCTGAAGCCGGATACTTGTGTCTGAAAGGTGTTCCCCTTCTAAATTACTAGGGGGAAGAATGGCAGCGTATTGAACCACAGCATATTTTAGTGACAGAATTGTGAGAAAAGTGTAGGACACATCTTATGTGACACTTCTACTTGAGGAAAATGGATTTTATATTCCGGATCCCTTAATTAATAATTCAAAACTCCAAAAAAACCCTATAATTAGTTTATCTGTTCATTGACTTGGAAGTGGTGTGACCTAGATATGTAAAAGCCAGGCCATTTGGCTCCATTTGTAGATCTCAAATGATCTGGTTCATGACCTTGTCTTGCCTAGGCTTCCTTTTTGATTTCACCTTCCTTCTGCTTTGTTTAGAGGTTACCCTCCTGTGCAGTTGCTGTCCTCTGTTCTCATCTCTGTCTTCACTGTTCTTTAAAGGCAGCTAAACCCACCATTCAGGTGAAACACTTGCCTATGTTGAAATCCTCCAAAAGCCATTTCAGGTTTGGTTGGAAGAGCCATTCTCATATCTTCTTTGGGCTACATTGCTAGATCTTCCAGGGTACGTGCATTGGCAGTCTCTGGATTGTACACAAGAAACTGACTTGTGTGGGCTCACATAGAAGAAAAGAAAACTTAGAACTAAACTAGCAAAAACTCAGGGGCATGGACACTTTGAAAGTCACTATTGCAAAATGATGCACACCCAACTGTAGTTCTCACTGTAAGATCTTGTGGTACTAATGTATTACAAATAGCGAAAACGAGGCATTTGAAATGTCAGGGGCTTTGATATATACACAGTATGTACCTATTTATTTTGTCTGTGGTCCTGCCTTGTAAATTCAATGAAAAATGAATTTTCATAATTAATTAGGTTTAGGGTTTACTTTGGACATTCATACACAACCAGTACCCTTAGGGTACCCAACTGTAATTCCTGCTGAGACATCATGGTCCTTCTTCTCTGCAGCAAGAGGGAACTGGGAACTGTAATTCAAAATGTTTAATGTCGATGTGTTGAACAGATGTAATATGAAGTTCACTGTATGCTCTCATCTATCTTGTATTACCTCAGTCAGAACTAGAATTTAATGAGGAGATCAAAGCCCTTTGCATCTGACAGTCTTAAAGTGCCAGTCTTAAGCTGCTTCACAATGAGTATGTTTCACTAAGTGCCAATGAAGACGAACTCTTTTCACAGAATATGAAGAGTAGTCCACTGTGTGTGTTTGCTAATGGGGTTTTTTTAAAAATTAAGCTATGAATAACTCTGACATTTTTACATGAAACCTAGTTCAACGTGATACTTGAAGTATTGGAAAATATGGAATTAATGGACAGAACTTTGGTGTTTATTAGTATAGGTGGCTATTTAGGACAAAGAGCAGCAAGACGTCCTTTGGGGTGCTGGACGCTCATGCCCGTTTCTTCCTAAGATTGCTGATACAGCATCTGGTAACTTGTTCAGATAGTTGGTGGCTCATATGCTTGCTGACAAAAGAGAAGACTTGAGGAGACCACCCACTGCTCCTTGGTCTCTGCTGTGAGATTCACCTCTCTTGAGTATATTCTTCCATGTCACTGGACACCTTGTCTGTCACCATTCTAAAAGAAGTCATGACAGCAGCTGAGGACAGACTCATATTTATTGTATGAATATGATTTAAAAATACAACGAGAAATTCTATGCATTATTATACTAGCTTATTCTCTGAGACCTGGTCTTGTTCTGAGGAACTGAGAATCCCCTCAAATGTGCTGAGCAGTGTGTTGGCAGCATTTATAGCCGATACATTAATGGACCAGGAAGGCTTCATGGTTCTTGAATGCAGTAACACGTTGTTTTTTCTTGCCAGCTCTAGTGTCATCTGAGATCTCCTAGGACATCTGGATGTAGCTGGCAAGTATAACATAGGACCTATAGGAGAGCTGCTGACTTCAGGAACTGATAGGGAAGACTGTCTAAGGTATCTGGATGCCTTTCAGATGGCATTTCATGCTTGTGTATGGTAAATGCCTTGAGCCCTAATTGTCTTGTGTTTCACAGGGATTCTGAGGTTTATTAAGATTATGAAAATGCCTGTGATGGCCAGATATAATATCCAACAAGTATCTAAAAGCACAGTAATCTTGCAAAGAATGTATCTTGTGCTCATAGGAATGCTTTAATTAATTAAATTATATTCTCTATATAGGAGAGGCTTTGAGAACATCCACTTAATTAGTCATGTATCTTTCCTTTGTCTATACTGATCGTGAAATAAAGATAGTATGTATCAAGAATCTCAATCTGTGATGTTGGCCCCTAACCTGTGTCTGTTTATCAGATAAAATTCAGATAATGTTTATTCAGATAAAATTGGTCTTTTATTAAGTTTTATATTTATCTTGTGTCCACAACCACAGATTTCTTTAATAGTAAACTTTGCTGAAAATTATAGCAATATCTGTCCCAATCTCCATTCTTTTTGTTTCCAATCCAATTGATATTTTAATTATGATTTAGGTATTGCATACTTAGTGTTCTAAGATGAATTTACCAAGATAAGAAACAGAACATGGTTTTGCTTTGTAGTTTTCTGTGTTTTGAATTTGCAAACAGGCAAAACTTTAAAATCTGAGTAAGTTAGTATTTGATTCTTATTCTCTTTTTCTTAAGTAGAATTATTATTTTATCAAATTCTCATCATAATCCCATTAACTGGGAAATTTACTAAAAGTACTTTAGCAAAATCTCTAAAACACTGAAGATTTCAAATTAGTAATAAAGCATGAGAACGTAAAAATAACTGACTTGATTTATTTGCATGACAAAAACTAATTTCATGGTGATACTGGCTTTTAATCAGAGGAATATGCTCAAAGTGATCTGATTTGGCCTTTGTATTAAAAGTAATAGTGAAACATTGAACAGTCACTAGATCATTTATAGTATACCATTCAGAATTTTTAGTTAATATTCACTCACTTTAACATCTCAAAAGAGCTGTGCTGCATATTAATTTATACATACAGAAGTAACATAAAAAAAATTATTACTATAGGAGCAGTGACCACCATAATGGCTAGCAAAGTTCGTTTTGCACTTCAATTACTTGTTCATAATGTAAAAAAATTTACAATTATTTCAGACCTCTCTTCATGCTTACTAAGTTTGAACTGACACAAATAAGTTTAATGTATTTTTCTTTTTTTTTTTCAGATGAAAAATATAGAGAGCAACACTATGTTATATTTGACAACTAACTGGATAAAATTATTTAGGACTACATTTTTACTTTTTATTTCACTCATTATCATTACTTGATAATTTAAAAAAAAAATCCATTCCAAATATTGAAAATTTTTCTTGCCTTTGTGTCACAGTATTGGGAATATAACTAGTTGAGATATGTAGAAGAAACATATTCTTATAAATAAGGCAGAGTGAATATAGTGTTTCATTTATTTGAATAGATTCATTACCTTTTCTGAGATGTATGTATAAGGAGTGCTTCATGTCTGGAGGTTGGAGCTCCTCTGCAATGAAAACTGCAAATACTCTTTTTCACAACTGAAGTAGTACTCTTGCTGTGGTAAAGCTCCCCAATGTCCACCTGATCCTAGACTAAATGAAAGTACATTTAATAACTCAAATGTGGGAATAAATTTCTGCTTTTTGTTCAGGATATGGGCAGGCAAGATTCCACTGGAGATCAAGATATTCAAAGTATGCATTTTGAAATCAAGACAGACTTGCAAAGTAGGCATAATATCTTACTTGTCCTTTAGCTTTGGTTATATATTTGTAAATTTTAGTTTCTCTTTAGATAACTAAGTAAAGTTAAAGCTCAAAAAAAGATAATGAGAAAGTGACACTGCCAATATTTTCTTCTTCTTGCACACAAAACAAGCCTTTGACAAGTTAGAATAAAATCCAGAGATCCCTAAAAACTTTTAAATTTCCTGTATTAAATCATCTGTCCTTTGAATTAAATGACTGGTTTTTGCAATGATCTGTGTAAAGTGTGCATGAAGACTGTAGGCTTTGAACTCCTGAATGATTGAAGATCACTGTGATGCATGCTAATGATTCTTTAGCAGCCATAAAAGCCATGCTGATCTTACTGTTGGTATGGAGGGTTTTTGTCAGTACTGTATCTAGCTGGATTTTGGTTTTAAACATATGTGGATATTATTATGCAAATTTATTTTCTTCATTGGGCTGGGGACAAGTTGATCCCTTTATGGTAATCTCGGTTATCCAGTCAGATGAAATTTTAAATCCAGAATGGGAAAAGCACAAGCGTGGATTTGCATGGCCTGTAGCTGCTGATTTCATTGTCCAGCACCAGAGGTGGGCAAGTGGTGCTGAAGAAGCCCCTGCAGATGCAAGAAAAGTCTGTGAGGAAGTCTGTGGTCAACCTCAGAGTCATGCCACTGACCTGCAGCATTTTCTTCTCAAGCACACATTCACTTTTTTCACTCTACAGAAAAAGCCAACAGCCTGGATTTTAGGGTCCCTTGGGCTGGACAGGTTTATAGACTGTTATCAGAGATCATCCTGTGCATGTCTGAATGCAGAAACCACTGTGACAGGAGGGAGAGGTAGCACTGCTGGGCTGCAGCCACTGCCCTGTGACTAGAGATTTGTTCCTGTATAAAATTATTACTCTATTAAATTGTTTAAAATGGACTAAAGAGTTCTCTGAAACATCAGCAGCCATGTATTAAATGTCCTTGGAAGGGCGAAAATTAGATTTAAGCCTTTTTCTACAGGTATTTTCCTTTTAATATGCTGGTTGTCTATGAAGGCCTACATTCTTTCACATCATGCTTGCAGTATCTCAAGTTAACATCTGGTTTAATTTAGTAATTCTAAAGTTCATTTCAGAAACAGTGTGTTGATGAAATTAATTGGCCAATGGTTGAGAAATACCACTGAAGTTATGCCAGTCACTGCTCTTTCCAGTACTATTTCTTGTCTGAAAATCCTTGTCTAAGCCACACACTAAAGAATGCATTTCAGTATCACATCTGACATGTTAGCATTCAGGGTGCTGTCTCTAGCCACATATTTTAGGTGTCTACATTAGGAATAGATGGGTGTGAATAATAAATTATTCTACTAATTTATTATTCCTGATGACTAGTCAATTATTTTAATGATGTTTACTGTCCTAGTTGTGTGTTACTTGAAAGTGATTGGAAGCAAATTGCTGTCAAAAAGCCTTTGCAGCTGCAAAAAATTACACTTCTACTTTTATTGTATTGCCTTTACCCAAATTAGAATATGCTATTTCTATCCCTCCACTCAATTCAGCCATCTGTCACTCACATATCTGCAGACAATTACAATGCATTTGCATCACATCCCAGCTGCCTCTGATAGACTTGTTTTGTAGTGCAGTGCATACAGGATAATCTCCAAGTATCCATCTCGTACTGGAGACTGTTCTTTCATTGGTCATACTCTTTTTCAGATAAATGTTCTATGATGTTCTGGTCAAAATTCCAGTGTGTCTTAATCTAAGAAGAGTTTTGCATGATCTCTGTAACACAGGGCTGCTAAGGTTACAATCTCACTAATAGTTCCAATTATTTTGTTTAAAAAGTGAATTAATTTGGTTTGCTTTGTAGAGCTTCTAACATCTCAGATCAGTAATTTATTTTGTAATGAACACATTGTGCCAGTAACAGAATTAGAGACTGTAGAGGCTCAGATCTAAGCATGTTTTGTCTCAAACGCTCTGACTGTTGTGACAGGAAAGGTGTGATCAGAAGGGAGGGTCCAGCGCAGGCGGGGCATCGCTGCTCTGAGCCCACATCCTGCTCCACCTTGAGACTCCTGCTCAGTCCCTACCTCCCACCGTCCCCCAGCTCACTTCCTGGAGAAGGGCTGGATGTGCATGCATGAACAAAACAGTGCCAAACATCTTGTTTACATAAGAAGTGTGCACAATTGTTGCTTTTAGTACCAAGAGGCCTGAGGCAAATATCATAAAGAATGCTTTCTAAATGGCACTTATTTTTGATTTAGGGTCCCTTAAATTGTGATACTATTTCCTGGTCTGTTTTAATCATTGAGTGTCCACATATTTAGTATTCTTCTAAGTATGAAAACCAAGTCCATAAAGGACTATGCTGAAATAGGAAATAGAACTATGGTCTGGAGACATCAAAAGTCAGCTCTTTTCATTATGTAACCTGGAGTGAGTTGGATCATACAAAATTTTGTGCTTATTCTTATGCCTTTTGTTTCTTATTTTAGTGACCAGATACAAACTAGAACAATTATAAATTTTTTAATCATGTATTGGATTATTCTATAAAGCAACAAAAAAAATTACTCTTGACAGAGGACATGAGTGGAAAGGAAAGATTGTATTTCTCTTACAGAAGGCAGTCAAAGGATTATTGGCCATTTTACTGTTTATTTCAGACATAGTATATATAATATTACAGATTACATCAATTTGAATGTGAAACAAAACAATGATTGAACGATTTCTTTTCAATAGCATCATCCGAAGTCTCCAGCATTATTGATGCTCAGGAGATGAGCAACACGAAGTCCATGGTTTGCCAAATATATGCAAGCAAATTCTGAGGTTTTGCTTCCTGCCAAGGGCAGAGAAAGAGAGTGAGTGGATTTTGTCAGCTGCAGTGCTAACCCACTGAGAAGTTAGCATAGCTTTAAACCATGAGTCATTTTTGTGGTGTGATTTTTGACACTTAGCTTTGTGCTGAAGAGAAATTCAGTTGTTAAGATCATTTCAGTAAAATCTCTACAAGCATGGCACACATTTGCCTCTATCTATTATTATTATTTCTTCATGTTTTAAGCTTGCTTTAAGCAATCCTTTTCACACCTATTTTTTTTTTTTTTTTAACCTTATGTTGCACTACTGTGTTCCCCAAATAGTTCTACACTGTTTGGTAATACTTTATTGGTAATATCTCCCATTATCCATGGCTCTGAAGTAATTTACTAATTACTTTAAATTTTGTCTTGTATGTATATTTATATATGCATCTTCTTTTTGTCACTAATTATTATGGCATATGATAGAGTCAGTCTTTCAACTACTCCCTCATTTTCAGTATGGTTATCAAAATATCAGTTTTTTAGTTCCTTTACGTGTGGTTGGGTTAAACTGTGATGCTTTAGGAAGGCCTGAGTTTGCATGTGCCTCACTACTGCAAAGTGGTGTGTCCAATTCGTCCAAAAGAACTTTAGCTTCCAGAGTGATTTTTTTTTTTGTAGCAGTGAGATTTACTAAATATTTCATGATTTTTTTTGGTGATGATGCAGAATTATGGCTTTAAAAATACTAAAGGTATTAGTGTATGTTCCACACTTTTTTTTCCTCCTAATTTAGAGTAATTGTGTTTCTTTGATGCTTTTCCTTTCTAAGGGATAGTTCTTAACACTCTTGATTCAACTTCAGGCTATGAACTTCAGTGAAGTCAGTAAATAATGACTTTAGAATCAGTTGTACTTAAATCATACGGTCTTTATTGTCAGGAAACGTGTAAGTGAATTAGGGCGACATCCAATTAACACGGCCTTTTTCAGGTTTAATGAGCAATGATAAATTTAAATCCTTTTTTCGCACTTTCAAAGTATGTGAAGTTACAAGTAAAATGAGCTAGCCAGAGATTTTTGCTCCATTGATTCATAATAAATTATTTTAAATATATTTTGACTGGATAGGAGGCATCTTCTTTGAAGATACTCATAGGTTAGTTATTTGAATAGGTGTCTCATCATAAAATCCAATAAAAAAATAATTCCTACAGCATGTGCAGTTACATGATAAGATTAGTCATACTGTTCCCTTACTTGTTTTTGGGGGGCTTGAATGTTTAGTTAGTATAGCCTATACCACTGATACATGTGGCTTTCCTTGATTTCCAGTTGACATTACCTATTAATATCTCTGAGAAAAGTATTCCTGTTTTTGTAGCAGCAAAATACATTCTTCAAAGCAATTAATTATGGTTTTAGTTAGCACGTAATGCCTCTGCTTAACACATAATTTCTTCTCTTACTAAAGGTAAGAAAGAGGCTTTGTGGGTTTTTTATTTTGGATTTTTTAAGGCAGAAAAGATTAAAATTATTCAGAAATAACTACAGTTATGGAATATAGTGCATTTGATTATTTTGGTTCCAGTTTGAGTAGACACACTGTTTGTGACTGGAGTTTGATTGGATGCTTTTTGGTTTCCCTGGACTTCTCTAATCAACAGCAGCAGAACTGCTTTTTGTTGTTCTGTAAGTTGGCTTCCTGGTGAAAGCATTTCTGCTATGTGCTCCTTGTGTTTTCCTAGGGTCCTTCTATAAATCCAGTCATTTTTCACATTATGATACACCAAATGTAGAAGCAAGTTGGTCCATCTCATTATTACAAATAGAAAAAAATCTACTTACAGGACATATTCAATCATTACATACTTTCAGTGAATTCTGCGGAGCCTAATTGTCTTATTGCTTAGTATGATTTTATTAGCTCTTGGTGTTATGTTTGTGAGTTGCATTGATATAAATAATATCAGAGTTAAGGTCATCAGAGTTTCTAAGAATACCTCTGGGATGCTGAATTGAGGAATTTTTTTCACTCATGGAGTATCTTCCATCAAAAAAAGAAACTGATCCAAAGCTTTATAAAAAATGAAACCCAAACCACAAAACCATTGTTTGCCTGAAATACTGCTTCAGTTCACTGTGTCTTCTTTTGGAACAGAAGTTCATGTACAATGTGTATATTGATTATATTTGTGGTTTCGATCATCCTTATGATTATGCTGCATAATTCTTTATGTATTCCTCATGTATCTCAAGAGAATCGTGTGAAATGCAGCTGATGAAAGCTTGAAAAACCCTGAATTTTTGTTTGAAGGGTAGAGTTATGGAGAATATAATGAAGAGTCACATACTTGTCATTTCCTTACTTGAATTCTAATAGCTTTAACCAAATTTATAATCAAAAAGTAACTGTCTTGGAGAATGAAAATGAAAAGGAATGGTGGGTTTAACCACTATAAAAGCCCCTAGAAGCCATCCAAAAACTCCTCATAAAAGATGTTTTTTCAACCTGTAGGAGAAGCTTGTGAGACCTCAATGGAATGCTGGAGATCTACACTTTGAATGTAAGTTCATAAATGTTGGCCCTTTGTTTCAAGGGGAATGCTTACAAAGCATTCATGAGTGTGGGCTGGAAAAATTATTATTCTTCCACTCTTTATAATTATGTGATCATTGTTCTCTAGCCAGTTATTTCCACTCAACTCCATATCACTGATGTTCCTAGTGAGGCACACGTCAGTCATCTAGAAACTGCAAAGCAGGATCCTTTCCTTCTAAAATATTGTAGGGCTTCTTTCAGTTGACTCCTTGTAAGTGGAGTTCTTCTTGGCGTAAGTATGCCCCTCAAATCCCATGAATTTACCTAATTACTGTTTTTAAATCTGAACTTTTGTGTGTTTAATGCCATTTGAGGGACCACCTACAAACCATTTATCATGGCCCTTGGGATTCTTATACTTCAAGGTTCAGGGTTTGAGACCTACTGTTTTCCTCATTATTTTAATGGGAAATCTTCCTTGCACACACAAGCAGCTCTCTTATTTATTCTCTTAGTTATCTCATGTATACAGCTGAAGTAGGATAGAAAGAAAATAAATGAGAATGAACTAATTTCTTTTTTTGCAATCCTATTTAAGAAAATGAAATATCTTTTTCTTTCCCTGAATTTCCTATGAAATGTTTCAACAAATAACTGATAGTCTTTGCTGTTAAGAATTGTGAAACTAGTCTTGAAGAGGGAAGCATTTAGTTTATGCATACATATTTTGTTCATTGACACTTTGCTAAGCTATAGAAAGTGCTTGAACTTCTTTAAATAAAGCTTTTCTTGTGTATGATTATGATATTTAAAGAAAAATGAATACATCAAAATAAATCAAAGCCTTTTGTTTTCATCTACAATAACTCAACAAAATAGTAATAATGTTTCTTCTTCAAAACAGTTTCTTTTGTTCTCTTCCCCTTTTAAATATATTTGTCACAAATGCTATATTTAAATTCTTTTCTGTGAATTTTGGCATTCAGTTACAGTCTTCCTGTGCTAATACATACTCGACCGTTTACACAAATCCCTTAATTTTTATAGTTCTACACTTTTGCCAAAATTGCTTCTTCTGTGATACGAGTTAGCGTAATTTCCTTGGGAAGTACCATAGTGTTTCATATCTTTTTAAGGGAGAAGACCACTTTATTGTTGTTGCTTTTTATTATTACACTTAATCCAGAATTTCAGACTAAAGCTCATATTGTGTCATTGATTGCAAAGCTAAAGGCTTCATTGAAATCGCTATCACTGAGTAGCTAAAACCCTGATCCATGGATCATTTGGAGAATTAAGACTTTGAATTGAGGAGAGAAAAGCACTGAGAATCCCTGGAAGGACTGGCACTTGAAGAATGCACTTGCAGTCACTTGGGTCAATGAGGCAGCAGAGAGCTGGATGAAATGCAGACAGGATTCTGACTAATATTTTCACAATATGTCCCTAAATAAAGTAAGCAATGGCAATGCTGTCTGAATAGGATGATTGTATGGTTCATTGTGGTGATCTTAGGGGGATAGAATGCATGAAAGACACTGGGGAGCTGCTGCAACAGATTTATTTTATCAGTGCTTGAAAGTCTGCTTTGCCTCAGCAATTAGTTTGAGCAGAACAGATGCGAAGAATGAAGACAGGGAGAACTGGATACGGATGGTGCTCAATTAGCTATCAGCGGGTTTTTTATTTCCCTTTGCCCACTGTCACCTCATTTTTAACCCGCTTTGGTCAAAGCTGAGTATATTTCATCTAGCAATAGAGTGTTTTTCAAGTTTGTATGCTCTCTTGGGAAGGGGGGAGCTAGTAGTATGTAACTCAAAAGTTCAGCCATAGACAGTTCAATTTGACTGTATTTGGTAATTTTACTGTATCTTAACTCTTCTTTGTTTCTTAACTTAGAGTGAATAGCCTGAGAAAAGGAAACATTTCCAGGCATGTTTTATACTATGAACAATTAAAAAATTTGTTTGTAAACCTCAGTAAAATGGAATTCCTTAAAATAGTTGCTGCTGAAAATTTTAAAATGTGGTGCTGTTTTTACATCAGCGTGATGACAATTCTGAGAGAAATATGACAATATTCAGTTTCACAGCAGTGATATTTAATAGGACTGTGTCTTCAACTGGTGTTTCCAGAGGAATTATAAACTGATCAAAACCTGCAAGTGTCTTCTTTTTTTTTCTAGCTGTTTTATGACCACATTGAATAGCCTTATCTCTCCACTTGTCCATCTCTAAATGGCAGAGGCTGGATAGGACTCTGTTCCCTGCCCAAGCACAATTTTCATCATTGAAAGTAAAGCTTCAGTGCTTTTGAGCGTCATGAAAGATAGTGCTTCAGTCTATAATCCTTTTATCTGATGAGCTTTAGGAGGTTACTAGGTTTTCTGCTTTATGAGGGCCTATTAGCTAGATAATAAACCTTGCCCTGAAACTAACCAGCAAAATTGTAGATGAATAATACCCTAAAATCTCCAGTCAGACAAATTTCAGACACTTATTTCCTGAAGATTAAAGACTGACTGTAATCCAAGAGGCCAAATTAGAGGATGGGTGTGTAATAGTTGTCGATAGCTGAGAAACAGGTATTTATGCTACACCTGACAAAGTTTTACTTCTAATACTGTTTTTTATCTTCTCTCTCATTCCTTTATATTTTTGTACCAGGTATAAACAACCCAAATACTACATCTTCATAAAACCTTCCTTTCAGAAGAGCATTCATAGCCAAAAAAAAAAAAAAAAAAAAGGAGATGACTCTGGGAAATTTCAAATCCTTCCTTCTAATTTTCTTTTACTCCTTGTTAGCTGAAACAAGTCTTGGTAAGAATCCCTTCCCTATGATATTTCTGTTATTTTTTTTATGCTGGCCTTATGAGAGGTAGTAAAACTGTAAGTTTGGAACTTGTGTACGAAGCTGTTGCTCTCAACATTCATGTGTGCTCAAAAGGAAGCTGGATGTAAGCCATTTCTGTGCAAATAGGGAAATATATTAACTGATTTATCGAGGGGTAATTTGAAATATTTATTTAAAAGAAATCATGAATGTATATGAATGTGCCAGCTTTGAAAGTTTTGTACCGTACATATATGGTAATTGTGGTTTAAAAAACCCCAAACACCAAACCCAAAAAACTCACCAAACCTTTCATAAAACCTTGCACAGCTTGAGGATTTTTTCTATAAATATTCCTGGAAGTTTGCTGTGTGTTTTTTTCAAATGTAATTTTCCAAGGTTATTGTGTATGCTTCAGAAGCAGTAGGATTTGTACATAATGAGGTCATCTTTTTAGAGATGAAATATGAAAACTCAACTTCCCAGGCTATTTGCTTTCTTGGTTACTGAAAAATTAATCTAGAAAGTACAAACTATATGCATTTAAGTCAGAATTATATATATCTAAAATGCATGGATAGTCTAGGAGTGTATATATTGGAATTTATTGGAGTGTATATATTGTATCCTTGGTGCTTCTATTAACTATGACTGTTCAAACTCCTGACAAAATTACAAAACTGGGCTCTGGTTATATCATGTAAATTATAAGCACACTGTTTGAATTTAACCTTTTTTGTTGACTTTCATCTTATTTTGAACACTGGGAAATTTAACTAAAGCTAAATGCCTGGAGATCATAATATTTTTAGATCCTCATCATCTTGCCAAGTAGGAGAGTTTTAAATGACCTCTGAAGAACACATGAGAAAATTGCCTACTGTAGATAACACAGTAACTGTGACCAAGGACAGAAAGGACATATAATTCTTTATAGCGAACTTTTTACTGGCTAGTGGCAATCTATTACTGGCAGTTTGAGGCTGAAATTAATATCAGACAGTTTCAGCAAAAACTCCGTCTTTCACATCTAAGGAAACCATGCACCTTTTGATTAGTACTGCATCAGGCTGTTCATCAGAGGTTCAAATGCTTGCAAACAAGTCTCTTTAGATAAGGACAAGTGAACTGGCCTTTTTGACAGTTCAGTTCAGCCTGCAGTTCAAGTAATTAATTTTATTTTGGGATAGAAACAGTTTCCTGGAGTCTTTTAACAGAAGATAGAATCCCATCTATACTCTTTTCATTTCCTTTTTATATTATTTCATCTCAGCTAACTCAACCCATTTGGACTAAAAAGCTTATCTTTTTTCTGTGTGAAGGCACTGCTGTGTTTCCTGGGCAACTTGTTCATGTTTCTACTCACATTTATTAAAATATGTAGCATAAAAAAAGATAATATTGGGACATGACCAAGGTGAATCCAAATAAACAGCTCTAAATCACTGGGGAGGATCAATAGGGTCAATTCTGTGTTTTTCACAAAAGCTTCATACATTTTATTTTTAACTTCTCTACAGGCTGGTCCTTAAGAAGCAGTTTAGTGAAAAAACTTTACATTTCAGTTCTGCTGTCACATTTCGACTGATGTTTCTGCCAGTAACTTATGACTTGGTGGGAAACAGTATTTGGAAGGAATTTTCAGAAATCCACTAAAAAATAGCTCAATTCCCCTTGACAAACCTTGAATCAGAGATAAGCTTTGAGAAGCCTGTCCAACCTGAAGTATTCTGAAGGAAAGGTTGTGAAATATATCATAGGTATATACAACAGATAAGACATTGTGCAGCATAATCCATGATATAGGAATACAGTTATTAACAGGCATTTTAATCAAGTCACATATTAAAATGATCAATATTTATGTGCTAGATAAAATTCAAATGAGAAAAGTTAGACAATGTATCTCAGCAAGGTCCAGAGTATTATTATAGCTATTCATCTCAGTTCATGTGTTAGAAAGCAAAGTTATAATTTCTTGAAAATACCCTTTTTTGTATGGGTAAGGTTGGCTTATGTGGTTTCCTGTAATTGATAGAATTTCATCATCATTTCTCTACTATACCTACTCCTGGGGGGCAGTCAGGAGAGAAATATAAATCTCTCTCTAATCTTTGTCTTTTTCTCTGGAATACATTATCTGAGCATCAGCAACTATGGAATGGCATCTCAGCAATGTTAAGTCTGCTTTTATTTTCACTGCTTGTCACTTTGACTGATGGAAACAGGAAAATATGTATTTTAATCTAAAGACAACACCGACTAGGAAGAAGTTTGGAGCCTCTCTCTGTCATGTTTTGTCAGCAAAAGTTTTGAAAGAGGCAAGTGTTCTCAGTTAATTACCACAGACAAGCAAAAATAAGCTTTTATTTGTCAAAAGTCTTACTGTAAAAATATGAGTTACCAAAGAACACCTTGTAGTTGCTTATAGGTTACAGAAACATACATATAGGTGTGCCAGGAGTCTTCAGGGTCTTATTCTTTTGCCATAGTGTTGCATACTATTAGCAAAAGTGGTTTAAAATCTTTTCTAATGTAGGCTCCATATTAGGAGAAAGATCATCTCAGGTATCAGCTGACATTACTCCATATGCAATTATAATTGAGTACTAAAATAGATAAACAACATGTAACTTTCCAAAAGTGGGTAGAGATTAGGGGGAAAAAATCACTAGTATGTAATTACCAGTTTGCCACAAAAATTACTCTGTGGACAACAGAAACATGGGAAATATTCTGCTCTATTTTGTTCTTATTATGTGGTATTGGTTTAATGTAAACCCTGTAGTACATTCATCCTTCTAGCAATGCATAAAGCACAGCAACATGAGCATGTATTTCTTTTTACAATCTCTGGTGTAAGTCATTGCAGTCTGTTCTTTAAGGTCCACTTATATTTGATAAATTATTTTTTAGAGTGTATTTATGTCTTGGGTGATCAGTCAGGGAGATCCAGTAGTAGTTTTCAGATCATCAGCTTTGGAAAATGGTGCCATCCTATTTTCATTCTTTTGACAAATGCTAAAATCAACTTAACACATTGCTGTTGTCATGGATGGATAAGTAACTCTAATTTCTTCTGTCTGAATATTTTTTCTTTCTATCCAAGGTGCAACAGAAGGAGGACTTCATGTTTGGAAAAACTACCTTTCCTGCTGAACTCCAAAGGGTACTGGATTAACACTACCAGTTTATCAGTCATGGTATTTTGTTTTTCAGATAGAGGCTTTTTTTCAGTATTTAATTTTTATGTGAATAAATTTGGTAGCTGTTAAAGAAATCTCAAGTTTTCATTCCTTTGACATACTTCAAATAAATGTGTTATCAAAACATAAGCAACAGAAGGATGAATCTGTAAATAATATAATTGGATTCCAAAATTTGCATATCTTTCGAATTACGACACACTACAAGGACCTCATCCAAAAGCTATGATTTCTGATTTGTCCAGATCAAAGCTTCTAATGGTCTCTGTAGGAATAAAACTCAATTGATGGAGATTTTTTTGCAATGTACAGATTCCTCAATTTTGTTGTCTCTTTTTATATTGTGATGCTTCTCCTTCCCATTTTTTCTGCTTCTGACAGATTTGATTTTCCTTTCTAATGAACTTTCTTTCCTTCTTTAACTGTGTATTTGTTTTTCTGCACTACAGATGTGCTATTCAACTCCCATATTTCCAATAGTGTCCTTTTCCTTTCCTTAGCTCTGATGGAAGAGCTGTCAAGTTTCACACACTCTGCACACCTGTGCCAACACTGTAAACCTTGCCACAGCTCTCATATCCAGCTGGAGTACTGTAGGTCTTTTCTCTCTTGATGGCCAGACAACTTTGCTCCATTTGTGTTGCTGAGGCACTCCAGAGTAGGGTAGAGACAGGGATTTACAATTTTAGCTATAGTTACGTTTCAAATGCTCAAGAAAGAAAGAAGAAACTCTAAGAAACATGTTATGAAGCCAGCCTAAATTCTTTTGCACTCAGGAATACAGTGAAATACTAATAATAAAAACAAGAAGCCTTGAGAGTAATCCTTTAAAATGTAATAGAAAATAATAGTTTGAGAAACCTGGGATGCTTGTGATGCTGTCTCTCCCACTTCTTTACTGAAGTAAATTGTTGTTTTGTGTCTAAAATTTGATGCATGATTTTGTAGTGAGTGAGAAGCAGTTTGTGGATCTTTTTGGGGTAGTACTTGATTGTGGAGGCTTGGTTCATTCCCTGTTTTTCAGTTTCTGAATCACTCTGTGTACTTTGATGGTGGTTATATTTTGAGACTCTCTAATGAGTAGCTTATTGTTTCTTACAGATTTTAAAGGAAGACCGTAAATTCTCCTGGAGTTACCTCTCTATTCCACGGGAGTAGTCTATAAGAGAGCCTAAAAATGTACTGGATGCATCTCATGGCAATAACCTTCTTCATATCTATTCACATCTTTATATACATAGCTGTGGGTGTATGTGAGAGTATGAGAGAGAATTAATGGTGGGAATAAAGTAGCAACTACTTTTCAAATAACAAGGTATAAATAATTGGTTCTAATTTTGTTGGATAAAGAATGAAAGATGAAAAGATGATAACCAGAAAGATGGCTTTTAGTAAAATCAGAAAGGTTAATAAACAGTTCTACAGGCTAAATAACATGGGAAAAGAAGATATGTTGTTTATTTTTTAGCAAAACCTGATATTTATTGGGGTAAAATGCAAATACAAGATTAACAGATCTTTATAATTAATTAATCAATCCTACTTAAAGAGCATGTGACTTATAGGTATTACTGGCACTATTAATCACAGAATCACAGAATAAGCTGAGTTGCAAGACACACATAAGGATCTTCATGTCCAGCTCCCAGTCCTGCACAGCACCATCCCCAAGAGTCACACCATGTACCTGAGAGCATTGTCCAAACACTCCTTGAGCTCCATCAGGCTTGGTCCTGTGACCAGTTCCTTTTGGAATCTGTTCCAGTGCCCAACTGGGTGAAGGATTTTGTTCTAATATCCAACCTAAACCTGCCCTGACACAGCTTCAGGCCATTCCCTTTGATCCTGTAAATGGTCACCACAGAGAAAAGATCAGTGCCTGCCCCTCTGCCTTCTGTAGACTCTCAGTTGTAGACTTGAGACTAGAGGTCTTCCCTCAGTCTCCTCTTCTCCAGGCTGAACAGACCAAGGGACATCAGGCACTCCTCATATGGCTTCCCCTCTAGGCTCTTCACCATCTTTGTTGCCTTCGTTTGGATGCTCTCTAATGACTTAACATAATTCTCATGTTGTGGCACCCAAACCTGCACACAGGATTTGAGGTGAGGCCGCCCCAGTGCAGAGCAGAGTGGGACAATCCCCTCCCTTGGCCAGCTGGTGATGCTGTGCCTGGTGCATCCCAGGACAGGGCTGGCCCTCCAATGTCACATTGGTGGCCTGAGACAGAACCCTTGCCTGCATTTCTGTCCAGAAAGTCTTAGCTACTCTAATGCATCAATGTTTATTTAAATTTAAAGCTAGTTAAGAGAACAAAGATGTGCTGACTTTTGAATTGGAAAGTGTATGACATATAAGCATTCATTGCAAATTGGAATGTGAAAAAACTTAGGAAATGAATAAGGGGTGGAAGACTGAAAAATATGCATGCATGTTCTGGCTGATTTGAATAAAAAAAAAAGTATTTTTGAAGAAAGAAGCCAGCTCCAAGTTTAAGGGGTCCATGGGACTTTATCACCAGAAAAATATGCAGAAACTTTTACAATTATTAATCTCGCTTTTAGCATCTCAGACTCTTGAGAAACTCATTTGTCTTCTTTAATAGCTTTAAAATGCCTTGGACTTTTATTGAATGACGCAAGTATTAATCAAATTAGAACATCTAAGTGTAGCCTTTATTCATTGTATCTCATCCTATTCATCATAATCTCTCCATACAGATTCTTCAAAACAAGAAAAAATGTCCATGAAAGAAAGTTTCTAGTAAAAAACCTGACAATCTAATAGACATATCAAAGATATGTTTTTCATTGAAAGGACTGTGAGCTTGAATTCAAGTTCTGAGTCAAGAGTGGATTATGTCTATTGAGAATTGCATTTCTCTCCTCACGTCTGTGTCTCTTGGTGTCCTTACTGGCTTCACTAATCCTTTGATTCATAAAGACAGAAATTTCCTCTAGGGTGCAAGTGGCATATGATTGACTAGAACATTCCCTGATCATCCCAGCAGGGTATGATGCAGAACAAGATAGTCTAGAGTGCTTTAATTGATTGTTTTACAAGAGAAGCTTTCCTCTTCCTTTAAAAGAGCGTTAATATAATCAGGGAGAAAAATTGTGTTGGAGTCCAAACATTTAGCATCATTTTGAGCCTTTGCAACTTTCAAAATCATACTTCAATGTTCTCAAGACAGTTATTTTTATAGTGATATCACTGTCTAAAAATTAATTTCATAAAAATAAAGAAAACCATGTGCATATTCTACAGTCCACTTTGTCAAAATTCAAGGTCTGTAGATTAATTTTTTGTGCCATGTATTCAAACTTTATACTTTGCTTTTGATTTTATTCATAATTGCACATAATTCTCTTCAGTCTACGCTGTGCATTTTTCACCCCACTACCTTCAGTCTCTCATGTCTGGAGTTAATATTTTTTGTTATTTGTTCCCCTAAAAGGATTGAATTAAATAAAATACATTATTCATCACCTCATAATATGAGGTTTTATCTCCAGGACCCTGATGTAATAAGTGAATTTCCTACTGCAAATGTCACAATAGGTAANAAACCTGCACACAGGATTTGAGGTGAGGCCGCCCCAGTGCAGAGCAGAGTGGGACAATCCCCTCCCTTGGCCAGCTGGTGATGCTGTGCCTGGTGCATCCCAGGACAGGGCTGGCCCTCCAATGTCACATTGGTGGCCTGAGACAGAACCCTTGCCTGCATTTCTGTCCAGAAAGTCTTAGCTACTCTAATGCATCAATGTTTATTTAAATTTAAAGCTAGTTAAGAGAACAAAGATGTGCTGACTTTTGAATTGGAAAGTGTATGACATATAAGCATTCATTGCAAATTGGAATGTGAAAAAACTTAGGAAATGAATAAGGGGTGGAAGACTGAAAAATATGCATGCATGTTCTGGCTGATTTGAATAAAAAAAAAAGTATTTTTGAAGAAAGAAGCCAGCTCCAAGTTTAAGGGGTCCATGGGACTTTATCACCAGAAAAATATGCAGAAACTTTTACAATTATTAATCTCGCTTTTAGCATCTCAGACTCTTGAGAAACTCATTTGTCTTCTTTAATAGCTTTAAAATGCCTTGGACTTTTATTGAATGACGCAAGTATTAATCAAATTAGAACATCTAAGTGTAGCCTTTATTCATTGTATCTCATCCTATTCATCATAATCTCTCCATACAGATTCTTCAAAACAAGAAAAAATGTCCATGAAAGAAAGTTTCTAGTAAAAAACCTGACAATCTAATAGACATATCAAAGATATGTTTTTCATTGAAAGGACTGTGAGCTTGAATTCAAGTTCTGAGTCAAGAGTGGATTATGTCTATTGAGAATTGCATTTCTCTCCTCACGTCTGTGTCTCTTGGTGTCCTTACTGGCTTCACTAATCCTTTGATTCATAAAGACAGAAATTTCCTCTAGGGTGCAAGTGGCATATGATTGACTAGAACATTCCCTGATCATCCCAGCAGGGTATGATGCAGAACAAGATAGTCTAGAGTGCTTTAATTGATTGTTTTACAAGAGAAGCTTTCCTCTTCCTTTAAAAGAGCGTTAATATAATCAGGGAGAAAAATTGTGTTGGAGTCCAAACATTTAGCATCATTTTGAGCCTTTGCAACTTTCAAAATCATACTTCAATGTTCTCAAGACAGTTATTTTTATAGTGATATCACTGTCTAAAAATTAATTTCATAAAAATAAAGAAAACCATGTGCATATTCTACAGTCCACTTTGTCAAAATTCAAGGTCTGTAGATTAATTTTTTGTGCCATGTATTCAAACTTTATACTTTGCTTTTGATTTTATTCATAATTGCACATAATTCTCTTCAGTCTACGCTGTGCATTTTTCACCCCACTACCTTCAGTCTCTCATGTCTGGAGTTAATATTTTTTGTTATTTGTTCCCCTAAAAGGATTGAATTAAATAAAATACATTATTCATCACCTCATAATATGAGGTTTTATCTCCAGGACCCTGATGTAATAAGTGAATTTCCTACTGCAAATGTCACAATAGGTAATTTTTTAGTACCCTCACTTCGAGCAAAAGTCTGGGTGTGCAAATACATAGCTCCAGCTACAGGAAGAGAAGTAATTAATCTGCAAATCAAAAGACAATGCCACACAGTTAGAATAAAAGGCATTTTACTGTTACACATTCTTAAGGTATTGCTGTGATGTGGTTTCTAATTTTCACTGTTAATTGCTGTTTCTTCCCCAAATGGTTTGTCCCCTCTTTTCCCCCATAAATGGTAGTTCGTCCCGGGACTTGGTACCCTGCCCCATTCCCTGTCACTCAGTGTGCTAGGTCTCCTCCCCTGAGCTTTGTACTACCCTTCACTCTGGAGAGTTCTCTACTATTTCATGTCCCATTGGGTATTTTAAA
>VZRO01006545.1:0-33794 GCA_013397915.1 Daphoenositta chrysoptera
GGTGTATGACATGGGGTGCGTTGGAGCAGGGCTTCAGCATAAGAGCAGATGCTTTTCCATGGAACAGAAATTACAGCACGTTGGTAGCCTCAGTGTAAAACCCAAATCTTCAGAGAAAAAGCCAACTATTAAACAAAAAGCACAGTCACACCATCAGTTCAGAGATCTACACTCTTTTGTTTTGCAGCAAAACCACCTTAAATCACAGCTCTAAAATGTAGTGGGGAACTCAGGAATTAGAGTTCATGTGCTTTAAGTCCTCATTCTTTCTTGTGAGCTGAGCTTCCTGAATAACTCACTTCTTCCCTGACACAGGACCAGCAGGTTACTCCCATGGTGCACTACATACCCATGTCAGGAGGTGCTTGATGTGCAGCAGAAGTGGAGACAAAGTTGGGCAAAGTCACTGCCACTCGAAAAAGGAAGGGACAGACGTACAGAGAGCCCCACAGGTGTTCAAGGAGCTTGTTTAAAAAGGTAAATGCACTATGTAAAGTATTGAAAAGAAAAATTTCAGGCACCGGCGAAAGTAAAAACCCCAAACAAAACCTCCCAACAAAATGTTTCAGTTCAGATCAATCTGACCAATGAAAATGCTTCTCTAGTGAAATTAACAATTTTGCTTGGGGAATTTCTCTTTTAATGGCACTATATTTCTTACCAATGTTTTTTGGGTAATAGCTCCCAGTGGTCTTTATTAGGTACTAATTTCCTAGAAACTATTAATACACTGGTAAGTCCCTTAGGTCATGCTGAAAAATCTCATTGGAAATAATGGCAAAATCATTTTGGTTTTATATGTATATATACTCTGGGATGAAATAGATACACCTCTAGGGACCATTGTCAGTCAAATTACTTTGAAATTTCTCAGAACAGTGATTGAATTGCTTTTATCTGCAGTCATTTGTCTCCACCTTTGTGAGTTGCTAAACTAAATGCTGATGATACACTCCAGTGCATTAATATTTGTTTTAAAATGTGGCATTAGATCCAAGCTGTCACTGATGGCAATAAAAGCTTTGGTTTGGAATTGGGGTATTAACCAATACGTCCATGATTTCGTAGATGTAGAAGTTGAAGGGGTTTTGTTCTAATTTCTAATTTTTATAAGACTGCAAAGTGTCCAAGCCCACAGACAGTTTAGGCTATGTAAATGCCACCTTGGCTTTCCTGCTCCAGCCACACCTCATTTCACTGCCCCCAAAATCAAGTCTTTCTTTAAATACAGTTCTCATTTTCTGTGTCTCTTGCCAAGCAACTCCTCAGGGCAGCACTCCCAGGAAGGGTCCAGCTTCACTCCCTCTCTCCATTCCTGAGCAAAGCCCTCCTGCCATCCACAGGGATGGGGCCAGGGGAGCTGCAGGGTGGGGCAGCACCACCTGGCCTGGGGAATCCCGAGTATGGGCCATCCAGAAAGGGGGGACACAATTCTCTGGGGTCCCCCTCCCCTGGTTAAAGAGGTTTCTCCACAGCTGAGCTGTCCCTTCACTCTTGGAGGACCTTCTTTGGTTACTGGGACCTGAAACACCCAAAGGAAAGAAAAAGAACTAAATAACAACATTACTAAAAGCCCATACATGAGCTCTGCTTGTGACTGACAGGTGGGTAAGCATCTCATTTATTGTCTCTATTTTCTAATTAGTAGAACAGTCAGCAGGAAAAACAAACCTCATAGCACAATTTCTTTATTTTTAAGATTTGATTGCAAGTTTGCCCCAAACCCAGGGTATTCTCCTGCCTTCAGTGCAGGTGTATACACTGTGGGTAGACGGAGGTCCAGAAAAGGGCAGTTTTGCTTACCTGCTTCCATGGCAATGCTTTTTTCTTAAAAAAGCCCCAAGCTACAGTAAAAATTCGGAAACAACCTTTTATACCTTCTTGCAGAAATGCAATCAGTGTGCCATCAACAATTTTCATGAGCTGAGAGGTATTTAGAATTATTTGATGACTAAATTGCTGATGGTACATCTAGCCTGCCCATTTATTAAAATCATTGCACTGTTCTCTCTCCACCAGCAGAAAAACAGAATAGAAGGTGCAGTAGAAGTGTTTTGCAATTATGATGCATAATGCCGGCTTTAAATAACCAAAATAACATGGTTTTCCCATCAATATCCTTACACTGAGTCTGTGCTGGTTTCAGCTGCCTGTCTAGTGAAATTAGGTGGATCTAGTTGCTCATTTGCATACCCTAATGTTCTGATAAACCGCTTGGCTTTTGCTGCCTAACAGCTCTTACAGCCAGGCAAGGGGGTTCATTTGGGTATTTTTTAGCTCTGTCTGGGTCTGCAGGCATGTGAGTAATTTGTGTTCAAACCACTAAACCTCCTAATGACTAAAACATTTTTTAAAGCCTGGTTTGGAACAAAGGAAAGCCAATTAAAGCATCATGTTTTGCCACAGGTTTAGAAAACTACACAGATGCCTCTGAAACACTCAAAAAACACCACGGGTCACCATGAGGCAGAAAGCTTCTCTCTGATGTTCTGGAGGTCTGGAGCAGGAGCAGAAACACACTGCCTTAAGGTTTAAGGGCAGGTAGTTAGAGGGGTATTAAAGCCCCTTCCTGGGGCAGCCAGTACAGGCTGTGGCATTTTCAGTAGCCTGAAAACATTTATTTTGATGGGACTCCTCCTCAGGCACATATGTCAGAAGGAGGACCAGCATCCCTGAGGATGTGTAAACCTTAAATTCAAACTTCAGCCTCAGCCCTAACCCATTCCACAGCCATTCCTCCCTGCCCTGGTGCCTTTGTTTTCATGATTTGAAACCTTCGTGTTTTTATCCTCCTCCAAATGCAGCCCCAGGCAGAGTTACATAGATTTCATTTAACCTGTCTTAACTGCTGTTGAGGGGGATGTAATTTGACTGTCCCTGGAACAGCAGAGGCAGCTGAGGATCTCAAAAATTTGCAACCTTAGAGACAAGTGAATAGGCAAAACCAGTTTCTAATGGGTTTTCCTAAATTAACTTTTCTCCCTCTCAAAATATGCACACAGGGATAGTTATGTAAATGAATGCAATTGGATGACAAGCACAGCAATGCCACCCTAATTTAAACATTAAAATTGCCTGAAATGGAAAGTTAAATTGGATGCAATTAGTGCAGCCTAAACAAAGGAACTTACTTGGAGTTACACTGATTTAACCTTACCGGGTCTCCCAGTGACGAGCCTGATGGTCCCTGCTAAGCCTGCTGAGCATCCCCTGGACCTCTGCATGGCCCTGTCCTTCTTCAGGGATGATTTTTTCCAGTTCCCTGCTTCTTGTTGTGTGGGAAGGCATGACCTGTAACATCAGCCTATTTACAGAATAAAAAAGAAACCATGGCAGGCAGCCTGGTGCTGTTAGCGGCAAACTTTTTGTTGGGAATTGCTGGCTAGATTTCAATGAAAAGAAAAAAGAGGGCTTGGGGTAAGGGGGGAATATTCCAGCATTTTAACCCTTCCTGTTTGACAATCTTCTTTTTAGCCTGGTTCTCTGATGAAATGCAAAATAAACAGTTTGTATTTGTCCTCCCCCCACTGCCACTCAGTTTCTGAATTTAACAGACTGAATTTGAAACAGTGACTTAAAAGGTTCCAAATACTGCCTTAAACCCACTAATTTAGGAGAAAAAAATGAGAAAGGGAGAGACCCTAACCCTTCAGTAAAAGAAGAGATGACAATAACTTTTCCCCAGGGGAGTGGTCAGAGCACCAAGCACTTCCTTTTCCTTGGCACTGTTGTAAGGTGTTAGAATCCTGTAACGGGCCCCAGCCAAGTTCACTGCAAGAATTCGTCAAGGTTACAGAACTGTAAGCTATTCTAATTTGGGAGAGAAGCAGTTTGGAGAACAAGATAACAAGACAGCAAGAAAGTAAACAAAGAAGGACTACACCATCTTGGACTGTAACCAATTAGGGTCTCTGACGAGTGCATGCAAGGCGTGGACAAAGCAGGGGGTCCAATCAGGTCGTGCGTGACCGCGTGAACAGCTACTGCAGAAATGCATAAGAGTATTGTAATGTAAACAATAAAGGGTCTCTTGCGCAATCATATTGGTTCGTGGTACAAGGGTCCCGTGAGCTCCCGCAGGCACAATTTCCAGGTTTACAAAACCTGGAAGTTTTCAAGAGGCTCTGGGCAATTGTCTTTGCTTCAGTTCTCTTATAGTCAGTTGTTCTTGACTGTCCTCCTCTTTTGAGCCTTCCCCCTTTCCCCCCACCATTATTCTTCTCCTCCACCCTGAAGAGAACTAAATTAAGTACAGAGAACAAGGAAGGTAGTACATTCATTTTTTTTCTCATCCAGGTTGCTTTATGCAGCCTCTCTGCTGTACCATAACATCTGGTGTTAGGAAATGTGTGAATGGATAATTAGAAACAAACACATACAAACCAATTCTAAACCAGAAAACATCAACAGCAAATAAAAGGAATTTTTATTTACTACTGGTTGCTTAAAAAGGGCATAAAGGGACACAATTTTGCACTGACTGCATGTGAATTAAACCTCTTATAACAGTCTTGTTTTTAACTCGTATACAATCTTACCTTCTTTCTTTAAAGGAGTGTAGATTGCCAGCTGACAATGCTGTTTCGAAACAAAAACATATTTCCTTTTTACCCTTTTGCAGGCAAATGCAGGAAAACACTGACACCTTTGTAGATTTTCTCTCCCTAACCAAACTGAATGTCATCAACTGTCCCCTTCTTCCTTGGTTTTCTTAATTCTCTAACAAATGTTCTTTCTATGAACAGCCTTGAGTAATTACTAATATATATTGTCATGAACAGTCAAGCACTCAGAAAATTGTGCTGGATAAGGCTTTCCCATCTTTGTTTCGAATCATAGCATCACAGAATCATTTAGGTTGGAAAAAAATTCTGTGAGATATCAAGCCCAAACTTTATCCAAGCACTGCCAAGCCCACCACGAGACCATGTCTGAGTGCCACATCTCCATGTGTTTTAAATCTCTCCAGGGATGGTGACTACACCACTGCCCTGGGCAGCCTTTTCCAGTGTTTGACTCAGTGGATATATTTGGGCTTGTATCTCATGACATTTTCCTACTTCAACATTATTTTTTACAGATCTTGGGAAATGCTCGTATTGAATTAATACCCTTTAAAACTTGCTTCATGAAAGGCAATCTCACAGTGTATAAATCTGTGCTGAATTTGGTCTTTCCTCTGGCTCATTTTCTTCTCTTCTGGTTTATGCAAAAGAAAGACCTCAAATGTTTTCCTGTGTTGTTTTTAACCCTTTTCTCTTTTGCACTTGGCCTTCTCAGTTAAGAACTTGAAATGCCTCTGAAAACAACAAACTGTGGGCAGTGTTGCTGAAAAGAAGCAAACTACCTTGTAAATCAGAGGCTGGGTGCTGTTCAACGTAGTCTGTGCTCAAGGTCATTAATATAAAAAGGACAAGAAGGTGATTGAGAGACTGCTACCTGCTCTGAAGAGGAAATGCAGGCTGCAAGGGGATGGTGGACACTTGCAAAGTGAAGAAAAGTCTTCCTGGTGGTGTGAACTGTCCTGCCCAATGCTGATGTCACCCACAACAAAACTGCTCAAGCTTCTGCAAGAGTGAATGGAACTCCAACCTTTCAATTTTTTCCATTTTTTCAATTTTTTTGTCAGTTCCTTTCTCAATATGCATAATTTCAAACTCTCCAATTTTCCCCACCATGCTCTTGATTACTTTGCACCCTTTTTTCTGCCTCTCCCCCCATTACTCTGTGTGCTTGGCTTATGGCAACACACCCCATCTATTTTATTCATCTGTCAACAAAAAGAGGCACACAACTCCTATTGTTTATGTGAGGTGGGCTTGCACTATTCTATTTCACTAAGAGTCTGATCCCTGGGAAGGAGAAAGCTCTTAAGGTGCTTTCAGCACATTAATAGAGGGGCTGAGAGCTGTGCAGCAGCAGCTCATCTGTGCATTGGCAATGACAAAGCACTGAGGTCTCCAGGTTAAAGCACCAGACTGGGACCTGTACTATAAAGGATCACCCCCATTAGCTGGTGAAGGGACCTCTCTGGAATTCTGTTTCCACAGCACTAAAATGATTCTGGTAGTGTTTTGGTTGCTTGATAAAACACTTCCTGCAGAGGGAATGGGCTGTGTAAGAGGTAAGTGACCCCGCTGTGGAGTGGGTCCTAGGGATGCATCTGAGTGTGTTTTCATTTTGCATGATTTGTGTTTGCCTGCTCCAAAGAGGATCTGTGTACTACTGCTTTGTGTCTGGAAATTTATATTTCTTCCAGGGTATTGATAACTTTTTAAAGTATGCCAGACTTGGGTGTCTGTGGAGTGTGGAAAGAAGAGCAAGCTTTGCAGAGGTTCTTGCGGAATGAACTTAAGTCGTTACTGATTTAAATCAGAGCCCTTGATGGGTGCCAGCACCACTTCCTTCTGATTATACTGTAATGGACCTAAATATGCTGCCTTTTTATTTTGTACATGCTAAATGCCACATTGAGTTAATCACATGACAACCTGTTTTCAGTTTAGGGGGTTTTTGCAAGTTTTTCCCTTTTTTTTTTTTAACATGTCAAAGCACTTTATGGCCTATCACATCTTCCTATTTTTATGTGATTTGAATGATTCATAAGGACTGTTACTTTCAGTGCAGAGTACACAGGAAACTTCTACATGTGAGTCACTGACAATCATACAAAAGTCAAAGCCACTGTTTTGAAATAACTCATGCCAGAAGAAAACTTAGTGGTTTGTTTTTGCACCTGTAGTTTTATCTCAGCGTTCTGGGAACAAGAGTCACCACAACTCTCTGCGTTCTCAACGGGTTAAACAACTCCTTCTGAAGAAAAACCGTGGAAGCTGTTGTGTAAGCACAGTGCGGCTACACCTGCCCAGGTGTGTCTGTGTCCTTCTGCAAACACCCTTGAAAGGGGCAAAGGCTTTATGCATGGTTTTGGAAGCTTTCCCCTTCTTCCTCCCCAGTCTGCCTCTCTGAAGTCCTTGTCCCAGGCTAAAGCAGCTCTTACTTCACACAAACATAAGAGTCTTCATTCTCCTCTTCCTCACAAGGACATTCAGCCTCCATCCTCATCCTGTCCAAGCAGGTAATGCTCCCTGGTTCTCACCACATTCCTTTGGAGAGGGAAAGTGCTTGTCACTTTTGCTGTAAATGAAGACATTTAGCACAAAGCAAGGCAGAGCCACATCTAAACTGAATTCAGATCCCAGGAGCATGGTTTCACAGGACCCAGCTTAAAACTGAGCTGCTGCCCAAATGTATCTCCTTCCAGCCCTCTTCCAGCTCCATGCTGCTTTCCTTGAACTGATGCCCAGTGCTCCTGTGGGTATGTTGAGCTAGTTCAGGTCACAGATCAATCTAGAAATATACTGAAAGAAAAAAAAAAGAAGAAAATCAAAATATTTCACAGCCCACCTGACCACACCAGCACTTGGCACACTGTAAGAGGTGCTACAGGTACCAAGAGCTAAGGGACTAAGGGATAGAAGTAGACTGTGACTTCTGCTTTGAGCATTAATGCAGGGAGTGTTGAGCCTTATTCCCCAAAATGTGTTGTAGTGAAGATACTCCAGTAGCACCCCCAGTCGTGGCTCAGGCTCCTCGGCTTCCTCTGGAATGTGCCAGAGACAAGAGGCAGATACTCCCACCCAGCACCCATGGAAACTGGCACAATGCATTCACTTGTACATCATGACAGGATGCCCTTGTCAGGAATAATAACTTCTTTGGGTGTAAACAGACGAAATGACACAGATTTGCACGCTCGGTCACCATTTTCTCTAAATGCCAGGTCATGTGCTGTTTTCTTTCTCTTGTGCTCTGTCTTCTGTATCAACACAGATTTCATCTGACTCAGATTCGGTCCAGATGAAGAGCTGTCAGCTGTCTTGTAAATTACAGCCTGCCTGTCCCTTGCATAAAATACCACAGCTAATGAGGTGAGATAATTATGTCTATCTCACTCCAACTACCCTTCCAAGAGCCAGCAAGATTTCAATTAGGGAAAGGCCAAGGAAGGAAGATTTTGAAAATTCTGATGACTTAAGACTCTGGATGAGCACAAACATCACCAAGAAGTTTCACAGAGGTGGGAAAAGAAGAACACTTCAAAAGAGAAATGCTGTTCCTTCTCTGGCGCTTAGTCCTCGTGCATTTTTGAAGTTGCCAGAGCTCACACACCTTCCAGCTCCCCTGCAAACCTCATCACAACTCCAGATAGACAGAAGAAGTCCAAAGGGAGCATTATTGATGATAAAGGGTAAGATATCTGTACACAACTAAATGGTTGGTTCCGGGACATACTGAGTCTGAAGAGAAAATGAAAAGAAAACAGGGAAGTCTTAAGTTCAGAATGAAGAGATTTGGCACATTCTCAGCATTTTCTCTCAACATATTAATTAGTCACTTGTTCCAACAAGGCGGGGGGGGGAGGGCAGGAGGGTGATTCAAACTGGAGAACGTCGTTGGCACATGGGTATCAACTGGCTGTTGAAAAGCTTAGGATGCAATTTAGAAGATGATTTCTGATTGTCAGAGGAAGGAGGTTATAAACAGCTCTCCTAATAGAGGTGAGAACAGAAAACTTGGTGTTGGACAGCACTCGATGTAATTTATGACTGGGACTACAGGATTTTTCTCCTGACCCAAGGAACTCCTGCCAGTTTGTTACTCACTTCCACCCCCATAGCTGTAATATCTTTGTCAAATGCACTTGGGCACTCATGGGTGTCCCTGCTCAGTCACGTTAATGTGAGTGGAACAGAAACTGAGAAAAAGGTCTGCCCAGAGACTGCTTTCTTTGTGGGTGATGAGAAGACTGATGCAAAATCAAGATGCTCTCTAGTCTCTCAGCCGCCCTGTGTAATATTTGGGCACCAGACACCAGCACCCCCTGCTGAGACCACAGCGGAAAGGAATGGAGAAGCCAAACTGAGTTTGTGCTGAGCACTGAGGACTGGGCTATGACAGCAGCCAGGGAAAACCAGGGTGTGTTTAATGTGCCTTATCTGAACCGACTGTAGATCTTGCTGAAGGCAGTGATTCTTTTTTACTCTCACATGGCTGAATTCCCTTAGCGCTAGGAAGCTATGGGAGAGCACAGGGAATATATGTATGTGCACAGTCAATTTTCCTCAGTCTCTTGAGTAACCACAGACTGCTTGAAATATCACCAAGAAGCAATGAATCTTGGCAAGCTTCTTAAAAATTTCTACTTCCTTTCATTTTTTTCATTATTTCCCTTTTTTTGTTTCCCCTTACTTTCTAATCCTTATTATTTCCAGCCTTTCATTTCAGGTCATTCTAAATCAAACTCAGGGCTTTCTTTAGGCACTCTATACTTATGCAATGAACCAGTTTCCTTTCCTACTCTTAACAAAACCATGGGAAAGTTTTACTGAGAGAGGGAAAGAGACTTTATCAGCAAAAAAGCACAGTTTTGCAGCTGGTCTGATGAAGCAGAGGATGCCAACATGACTGAACAAGAGGTAGGATTCAGCGTGCTTTTCTGCAGTGTGACCACCCTAGAAGAATATTTGTATAAGATACTGCTAAACACATTTTTCTTGACATGTACCTAATTTTCTGAAGCCTGTGGCAGCCTGGGTTAGATACACTTAGTGGAACAAGAATGAGAACAAATGCTCATGTTCATTCTCGTTGCTGCCATTCATGCCCTGCTCATGTTCCCTGCCTTTATCACTGCTGATACTTGATATGAACGTTCCTCTGGCACATGGGACATACACTTTTCTATCTCTGCTGCCTTGCCACCCACTGTGTGGGACACAACCTTGCTGTAACTGCCAGCAGAACAGAAAATGGGGCAATCCTGGCACCTTTTTGCTTGTTTGTTGGTCAAGACTTTTTGTTCTCTGCCAGGATAAGTGCCCAGGAGCATTTGAGCTAAAGGGTGAGTAAACTCCTTAGAATGAGCCATAATTGGTTTTCTTTCCAAAATCTTCTATGTGCTGTCTCTGAATATTAAGAAACATAATAAAAATTTCCTGACTTGCAAAACTTGGATAGACGCCCCACTGCATCAAAGCAGTATCAATTAATGGCTTTAGACACCTGGTAACTCTGTCTTGGATGTGGAGCAGAATCATCCAGATAATAATCTAAACCCCTCAATGGAGCTCAGCCTGAGAGTCCAGACTGATGGAGAGAGAGAAACCTCCTGGAACAGCACTGTTAACCTGTTATGTTGTAACAGGGATTCAATGCACTTCACTTCTATGTTTGTGCTCCACTTGTTCCATGCCTCTGGGTGAGCAAAAGTCCCTTGGAGCTCCTCAGTCTCCTCCAGCACCATGTTAAAAGGCAGTCTTCTTCTTTTCTAATGTAAATCATAGCAGATAATTTAGAATTTGAGAAATCCAATGGAATGGCACCAGTATAAAATTATTCTCCACATTTAGAGTCAGCAAGGTTGGGTTCTTAAGAAAATGTTATGTTTTTGTTGGACTAAGACATCACTGAAAACCAAAGAGATAATATTTTCAAAACCTACATTTTTCCTAATTGCTTCCCAGAGAGCAAAAGTTCAAACTTCAAAACCTTCCCAAGCAATATACTTTGCAGATAGCTTCTTAAGAAAATAAGAAATGTGAAGCCAAGAACACAGCAAAAATGGGGGCAAAACCATGAAGACATGTTATGCAGAGGCTGAGAGGACTAAATCCAATTAGTTTCACATATGTCACATAAATCTCTTTCAGGCTAGGTTTAATTTGAGATTTCTGCAGCTCACTTTGTTCAGCATCCTGCAGGCATTCCTTCCATGTGGTCTGGCAGATCAAGGTTGCTTCTACACAGTCAGGAAGTTTCAATCAGTATTTTACAGCATTTCCTGAACTTTTAGAGGTATTTAAAATTATGTTTTTTACTTCCTGAGAAGGCATCCTGAGAAGGCAGCCAGATGACACTTGCTCTTCTTTGTCATGAAAGGGTAACCACCTGTAAGAGCTGTTTCTTCCTTCCAACCTGATGTGCTTTGTGTCACAAAGAGAATTGGAAGGGAGAGTGAAACTGTATTATGCAATCTAAAATATAGTGTCTATGCATTTTAAGACATTAACTTATTTTATTTAAATTGATTTTATTTTATTATTTTATTTTTGATTAAAAGTTTAGTTTCCCATACTTACCTAATCCTAAGCATGACGACCTGCTCTGGTAAGGCCCACCACCTGAGGAAGACTTACTAGGGGGGACACTTCACCCCCACATGAGCAGTCATGTGAGCTCTCAGTGTTTCCTTCTCTTCCTCTATTTAACCTGAAGCTTGTCTGATTCAGAAACGCAGAATTTTGAGGTACTTTAAGTCAAAGAAGATATACATAGCATGGGAGCACCTTCAGCCACTGGGACCTGTACCTAGATGAATACAATTCTGACATTCCTCAGGCAGTCAGTTTAATTAAAGGTACTTGTGCTCTGTTCTGGCTTTCTTGTTCTCTGCTTTCTCTGATATTTCTGGCTAAGAAACATTTTTAAGTGTTTTGCTCAGATGAACAGTCAACTAAGACAAAGACTTCACCTTCTACTGGTAAAATTTTCCAAAATCCTTACTGCCACCTGTTCATTGCATGCATTGCCTTTTTTTTTTTTTTTTTTTTTCTTTCGTGGAGTCAACACAGTGTAACTCTCGCCTTAGCATCATTTTATAGAAAACTTAAAAAATATTTTCCCAGAAGTGGTAGCAGTAGACAGTTTATTAAAAAGTAATATTGTGATTTCTCCTGCTCTGTAGGAGAAATCTCCTACAGAATTAGGGTTTATATGCTATTTATCCAGAGAGTGTACACAATAAGTTGAGCGGGACAGATGAAGAAGGGAGAGGATTCAGACAAGAAATTCCCCTCTTCTAGGCAAGCACGAACAAATGAAGATTCTAAGAGGTGACCTGCGTCACCCACAAAATGCATAATTCGGAAATATTAAAAATGGTACACCCATTGCAAGTCAGTGTTTTTCATTATTTAATAACCAAACAAGTTGGGCATTGCAAGGAAAGACAGGATCAAGTGCATCACTTTTACAGTGTCTCATTTTTAAACTGTATCTCCTTTTTTCGAACTTTCTAAGTTAATTCCTTTCCAATTCATGCATTGCAAAATATGAAACCAGGACAATTTGCATACTGACATGGGCCATAAAATAGTCACTGAATAACAATGAAGTGGTAGCAAAGGGGAGCTGGAGTACATCACTTGTCAGATGCTTTAACTTTATGTCTGTCACTTGGCCCTTCTGCCCTAACATGAACATCTACTTGGCTTTTCTGTAAACAACATCCTTGAGTCCATCAATCACCAGGGAGTGGACAGCTTTTACAAGCTCGTGATGGATTTTTGCAGGCTCACAAATGGGTCATGCACTGCTTTTCACTGAAAGTGCATTTTACAAGCTAAGGAATTAGCTGATAAAGTGGTTATCAGTGGCTTTGCATAATGAAAGCCACCAACTTTAGCAGGATTGAATTTTCATTAAAGTAATTTTAGGAAAAGCCTATTTCTGCAAAAGCATTCTGTTTGGCAGGATTTCTGCATTTATCTTTCCTGGTTTTGTTTATTTCTTTTATTTTCTTTTTGCAAATGCAGAAGCATTTGTCTGGGTTTTTTTGCTAGAGTTACTCACAAAATCGATGTTACTTAGGACTCTTGCCTTCAAGATCAAGCTGATGTACCTCAGTGATGATGTAGCCCTAAAAATTTGCAGTGTCCATTATACATTCCTCTGGGATTGTGTTGTGAGTGTGAAATAAGCAGTAACATGTGAATTAAAGCTGAGTGAACAAAAAATTTTGGTTCAATGCACTGACAGTAAAATTTTCCACTGTGAAAACTGCAGGGTTTTGGTCACACCAGGTTTCTGCCATACATGCTGTGGCATAGTGTGATGTGTTTTATGTGAATTTACTCCTGAAAATCTGGTTCTTTATTTCCTTCTTCCCTGGTAAAACGTTAACTATTTTTTGCAACGCCACATCTCACAGGTAACTTTAATTATGGAGAGTTAGGAAAGGTAGTACAGGTTTCAGCACAGATCCTGGCGATGTTCACACAATTGTTATAGTGCAGTGTAATTGTTTTTTGAATACAGCAATCACAGAGAAGCTGATCAGCAGCTGGGGTTGGTGGTCATATTTATTCTTGTGTCAAATGTTCTGCAAGATAAGTAAATACTCCAGACTGTGTTCTTGATTATTTGAATATCTGAGAACCGATTTTTCTTTGTTACTAGAACTGGCTGCTTGATACACATTAAAAAAAAACACGCTGCCTTTGAGTCCAAAACAAAGACAAAGAAGAAGGCCATGTCCTGAGATGGTCTGGCTTTGTAATTTTTGCTTGTAGAGAAAAAAAATGGGTGAATGCAGTGCTGTGATCACAATTTTCACACAACACTGAATCACTCCTGTCAGAAGCCAGTAAAATGTTCAGCTCTTGTATAGTGACTATCTTCCCTTTGCCTTGGGGCACGTTTACGTAAGTGCTTTGGGAAAGATGTGTTTTCAAGTTTTCTAACCACAAACACAGCTTATTGCTTCCTTAGAGACTTAAATAAAAATATAGTTATAGCACTGGAGGCTACCAGATATTTTGAGCCAGAGAATCCTATGTTTTATCTGTTAATAAATTTTTGAGGCCAGACAGTCTAATTAGATAACCTATTCTAACCTCTTGGGTAGAAATATCATTACAGAGGCAGTGTAAGTACATTTACAGCAATCACAAGAGAGAAAATAATTTCTCTTCTGCCAAATATTTACATCTCTTTAATGTTCAAACATTGCATTAGGAAAGATTCAGAATGGATTTCCAACTGAAAATAACAAAATGGGAAATGAAAATAAGAAGTTGTAAATAGGAACAGCATTTTCTTCTCTGTATTTACAAGTTGAATGGAAACTGAACAGGACATGCAGACGTGAGATGCAGATTAGAAAGAGATAATTATAATTGAAGATGGTCAGTTGGGCAGGCAGTTTGTCTGCAGAGCTCCTCTCTCTGTAACTGTGAGAAGTCAGCATACCTTCAATGTAAAACATTTTGTTGTTTCCTGTGATAGACATTTATCTCCGTTTTTTATTGGGAAAATCACTACTCAAGCCAATATTACTACAGTAATGTATAATATATATGAACTACACTAACATGTAATAACTGTATTTATTCATATAAATACACAACGTACTAATATATAATATAATGGGGAGTTTTTATTCTGTATCTACTAAATGCAGAGGACTATTGTTTTTGTCTCACCTCAGTTAAAAAAAAAAAAAAAAACAAAAAAAACCCACAACACTTATACTGTTAGATAATAATAATGACTATTATTAACGCAATAATAAATTTAACACCCTTCTTAATCTGGATTTAAGAGATTACTTTGATGTCAAAGAGAATTTCCTTTTTATTTTTATACTGTCTTGAAAGTTGACTTCTTCCAATCAGAAACCATTTTTTTCCCAACTACTGTAAATAAAACGGAATTTTACTTAGAAGAGGAAAAAGTCCGTAGTTCTGCTCCTGGGGAGAACATCTGACAGCAGCACTTCCTTCTGCGAAGCTGTACACCTGTTTTAGAGAATCTGAGACTGAGACAACACAAGGGCAAGCAAGTTTCAGTTTCTATTTCACAGAGTTTAGCAAGTGATGCACAAGAAAATATAAAATAGGAAAAAAACCTAGGAGCTCATTTTACCATTGAGTTCCACTGACTTTTCTCTCCAACAGCTGCGCTAGAACCTGCACTGCCTTTTCCACCACAACCTCCACTGGTTTTAATACTCTAATTCTCAGCAGTGTCTTTGGCCCCTGTGGGTAATCATTGAAGAGAAACCAGAACAATAACGTGCATCACACACTCTGTGAATCAGCACTGAGCCTGCCATAGGTTTGGACCAAACTATGTGAGTTAAAAACGGGAGCAAATGTCTGGCTTGTCTCGATGGGCAAGAACTGCCAGAAACAAAATGGGAACCTTCAGAAGGTGAATGTTGGCACACAGGTTGGCTCAGAGGCAGCCCCTTGCAGCTCACTTGGACTGGTTTGCAGAGATGTGAGCGATGCTGGTCCCGGAGCAGCCCAGGGCCGTGGTGGTTTGTTTTCCAGAGCCTATCCCGGCCAGGAGATTCTGAAAATTGCATTGTGTTTTGCTGTAAATCTAATCTTTAGTGACAATGCGTGATGGACTAGTTCTCTTTTAAAGGGGCTTTGGACTTGATTTAATCCTCTGCAATTAGAGTGATCAGCAACAGATTAAAGAAAGAAACAAAGAAAAGTTCATGGACTTTAGGACCCAAAGGTGCTTTTTACTGGTACTGTATCACCAAAAATGCAGCTAACAAAAACATACAGTGTATTATTGAAGTTTCTGCGTTTTGCTGTCCTAAACTCACCGTTTGATCCATCATTTGCAGTTAAGTAACTGTGAATCTAAGAAATCAGTGGGGAAGTCCCACATGACATGGCACTTGGCTTATGTGGTGGTAAATTTGGATTGTCTGTGCTGAAGGCAGCAAATTAAACCTTAATTGACTTCCAGATTCTGAACAATAAATTCTGAATTCCTTCAGTGCTCTCCATCAGTGTTTTCATGCTGAAGAGTGCTCGTGGAGTAACTCCACAACTGCTTCACTCACCAGCCACCTGATGCCTCATATTCCAGGCAGTAGCTCATGTCAGGGTAAATTTTCACACTTTATCACTGAAAATTTGTAAATTTTGCCTTCTGTTTGAAAACATGGTTAGTAATTTTATGTGTTTCTAATGTTTTCCACCCTCCTGGAAAACCTGGGTTTCCATCCCTGTATGCCCAAGACTTCTCAGGAGGTAGAATTTGTCTGTAGTAGGATCTCAACAATTTCATGGGAAAGAAGGGGAAAGAGAAGGTCCCAAACCTAGCTGTAACCAGACTACTGAGCCCAAGGCTGCCAAAGACCTTTATGGGACTTTTATCAGCAGGGTTTGTCAGGATGCTGTGCAAAAGGAAGGAATTTGGGTGTCCCATGTCAGATTCAGCAGCACATTCAAAACCTTGGTCAGTTCATACTGAGCTGCAGCCTCTTTAAATCTGTTTACTAAAGTTAAAATGCAGATTTTCCTTCACATTTTTGCAATGTTTTTTACTGCTTCAATGACACCATACACTCAAATTGTTAAAGCATGGAATTATAAAATCATAGAATACTCTGAGTTGGAAGGGATCCATGAGGAAAGTCTTACTCCCAGCCCCGCACAGAACAACCAAAAGAATCACACCTTGTGGGCTCAAAAAAATCAAGATTCATAAAAATATCAACACTGCACTAAGGAAGAATGTTAATTATCCATTTTGCATTGAAATATGAAGCTCACTTCAAAAACTTAAATTTGATAACAGGAATGTGTTTGTATTTTTTCTCTTTTCTTTTCTTTTCTTTTCTTTTCTTTTCTTTTCTTTTCTTTTCTTTTCTTTTCTTTTCTTTTCTTTTCTTTTCTTTTCTTTTCTTTTCTTTTCTTTTCTTTTCTTTTCTTTTCTTTTCTTTTCTTTTCTTTTCTTTTCTTTTCTTTTCTCTCTTCTTTTCTTTTTCTCTCTTTCTCCTTCTCTTTCTCTCCTTCTCTTTCTCTTTCTCTCTTCCTCTTTCTCTTCCTCTTTCACTCCTTCTCGTTTTTTCTCTGATTCCTAAATAATTGTTCTTTTTCCTACTTTTCAACATTTACTGGTCAGAATGAGGTAACTCTGTCCTTACAGCAGTCTGACTCCAGCTAATCCATGACATGTCTGTCCTTGAGTCTTCACTGCCAGAATTTGCACCAAAAGACCAAAGATAAGACAGCGAGATAACTTAAGACACTTATCTTACTAAAAATTCAGGATTTTAAATTTTGAGAATCACATTAATACCATTTATTGATAAAATGCATATTTAAAAAAAGAAAAAGAAATGGATGAGATGGTCAAATAGAGGAATGTTTTTCTGTTTTTAGAAGAAATACGTTTGTGATGCTGTTCCTTTTGACATAAAGTCTCTTATTTTGAAAGAAAACAAAACAAAACGAGGACCAAAAGGAAAACTAAGAACTACAAAAAGGTGTTAGGAAAGGAAAGTTAATTTTCCCAAGCTGTGTAGGGAGTAGAGACTGCTATAAAATATGTAAGCACTATGTGTCCCTGAGGAGTTGAATTTCCAAAAAATAAGTTTTATTTCCTTTCATTGAAAAAAAAGCTGTTGTGCTGTCAGCTGCACAAGGAAAAACTACTGCTAAGCCATCTGTTCAGTTACATTTCTTGGTGTTGAGGGTAATGGACTATTCACAATTCATTGTTTAGCAGATAATTAAGCATCAGGTTGTTTAATTATTAATATCAGTTTCTATAATTATTGAAATTAGATGTAGATTTTAATTCTCATAGAGGAGAAAAGTCTGTTATACAGAATGAACTTCCTGTAAGGTATGCAGATGGATTTAGTGGTGTTGCAAAGCCAACTGTTTGTGATGGGCACGACGTGCAACAAGTGTTTAACAACTACAGAAACTGTGTTGTAGCCCTCAGGGCAACACCCACAAGAAAGTACAACAGGAGTCTCCACCAACAGCTCAGAAATTTTGATCTTTATGGCTACAGGGACCAAAGGACAATTGAAATATCCCCCTATTTAATTTTCATTTAGAACAGGTTGCTCTTCTGGCAATTTATCTTCTCCAGCAAAATACTAATCACAACAGCTGTGGCTCCTTCTCAGCACCCTGCACCTTTTCTGGACTGAAACTTTGTTGACTCCAGAAGCACTCAGAATGCACTCAGAATCAGTGACGAATTTAGTTAAAAATCAGTTACAAATTTAGTCAGTGATTTTTTCTGAGCAAGTCAAAAGACAGTGCTTTTCCTTCTGCTAACAAACAGCAACAGCATGTCCAGCTTTACTGATCTTTCGTTCCTTATAAAATAGAATTTAATCCAGTTGCTGCCTGTTTAGCACCACTGTAATGCTATAAACAAGAGCAACTTCACCTGATAGAGGAATCGGGATGTCACCCAGTCTTGGGCTCTCTGGACGTGCCCTGGAGTTGTTCTTACTGTAATATCTGGAGATATGCGTAAATGTAATGCCAAGCTCTGCTGGAACTGAGCCTCAAACTGACTTTGGTCGAAAAAAAGGAAAAATTACCTAACTTGGCCTTCCTAGCTGGAAATCAGGACCAAGAAGTGTAGGTTTCTCTTCTGAGAGGAGATTCTCTTAATGTCAGACCCATGAAAACTCCAAACTAACTGGGCCTCACCATTACAATGAAATGAGACTAGAAAAAGTGATCATGACAGCATCCCTGTATAAATACCTCTAAACCTTCCCTTTGATCAGAAATAGCCAAGTCCTACCCTCTCGTTCCCCTGTGCTTGTTTCTATAACCATTCCTGAGACAGTACTCAAAGGTTTGAAGAAATCTTGTCACATATTGACTCTTGTCACATGCCAGCAGTCTGGATCAGGGAATGCAAAGGGAACAGAAATACCTGTCTCTCCAGGCAGAAAATGTCCCACAGGCAGAGAAAAGGGAAATCCTGAAGGGAGAATGCCCAAGGGTCAGAATCCAGGCTCTGGAGTTGCAGCTGAAGGCCCTGAGGCTGTAGCAATTTGCTCATCCTGGAAGTTACACAGTAACTTAGAGACCCCATTAGAAACCAGCTGTCACTTTATTCTATCCTGTCAGTGCTAAACTCAACAGGGACACAGAACAGCTGGGAAAAGCTTCAGCAGATTCCAATGCCTGTGAGGAATCCCAACTCAAAGGGCCTTTAATGTGAACACCGTGTGTTTTGAGGTTTCTCTGCGTTTCTCTCCCACCACTCAGGAATGCTGAGCTTTTTGACTCATAGCACTTCCTAGTGCTTTTATTTACCTTATTTTAATTTTAATGCAGATCACTGTTTCTCATAAGGGCAGTGAACTCGAGCAAATACTTTCATATTCATGAGACAGTCCTTTGTGTCCTTTTGCAACTCCTTCCTATGTCACTTGACCAGGTCACGTGCATAAACCACCTCTGTCACATCTCTGCTCTATAAAAAATCTTCAGAAAGAGCAGAAACTATGATCAGAAGAAAGACCTGCTATGGAAAGTATATTGCAGTTTCCTGCACTGGAAAAACAGGGGCTTTCTCTGGGGATAAGGGAACTGCTTTTCAGTTAACCTTCTCCCCACCCCTCCTTCTTCTTTTGCTCCCAGCTTCTCTCCCTCCTTCCCACAAGTAGCACAGGGGGACAGCGCACATGGGCTGTGGTCAGTTCATCACATACTGACTGTGCTGCTCCTTTCCGCTCATGTTCATCCCTGCTTCATTGTGGTCTGCAGTCCATGAACTCTCCAGTGTGGGTCCTTTCCACAGGATCACAGGTCCAGAAAACCTGCTCCTGCATGGGCTCCTCTCCATGGATCTCAGCTCCTGCCAGAAGCCTATTCCAGCACAGGCTCTCCAAGGGCTGCAGCTTCCTTCAGAGCACATCCCCCTGCTCCAGCATGGGGTCTCCTCTACGTGATTGTCAGCTCCATCATGGACCTCCCTGGGCAGCTGGGGACAGCCTGCCGCCCCTGCTCTTTCTAACAGACTGTAGGGGAATCAGCTCAGGCCCCTGAAACAGAGACTTGGCTCTTCTTCATCTCTTCTTCTTTTACCTTGGTGCTTGTTCCTCTCACGTATTTTCTTTCCCAGTTGCTGCTCAATGATTTTTGTCCTTTCCTAAACCCGTGATCCACCCCAAGAAACCTTGCCATGTAAACCAAGTTCATGGTGTTAATAAAAAGATTTTGAAAACAAGCTCAGAGTAAAACTGTAATTTGGCTACAGTACAAGTTCAGATGCCATTTTCATAATCCTCTTACTAGGTGTATTTATGGAGTATGAAAGAAAAGGGAACATCCAAGATGCAATGTTTTTTCTGGACTTTTATTACCCTAGTGGATGTTGAAGACACTTATGGCTTCACAGACTTGTCTATGAGGTTTCGGACTCTGCAGTACAGTCAGTAAGAAAACAATAATGAATCACTTCTTCTGAAAGTTGGCTCTTCTAAAATCATATCCATAAAAGTATCTTGTTCACTTTCCTTTCCAGTGTATCTCTTTCTCTTCCCAGCCTTTGTCACCTGTCAGTAAAAAGAAGAAAAACTCTGCAATGTGCATCACTTAAAAACTTTCCTTTCTGGGGGAGAGTTTCAATCATTCTACCAATCCGTAGATACACCCATCATCTCTCAGGGAGCAGCAGAATAAAGGTTAATTAGCTGCACACTGGCACAATTAGCATGTAATACTGGATTTTTAGCACAAAAAAGTAATTTTCTTTGACGTGCATCACAGTGCTTGTTTATGAACAACTCAATTTAAAATGTAAGCTATCTGGCATGTAAGAAAAATATGAATTAGAATATGAATTCCAGATAACTCATTCTGAGAGCAAGAGATTCAGTAGGATGGCATCTGATCCATCAAGAGAAGACATTCAGAGTGGCAAACACAAGTCACTGGCATTTGGCCAGAGTGCTGACTTCCAAAGAAAGCAGAGCCACAACGAACACTTTTATCCCTCTCTGGCAATTTTATTGATCTTCTTTGTCAGGATACAACTTTCCAGATACACTGTCTGGTTAGAAACACAGAATCACAGAATGGTTTGGGTTGGAAGAGACCTCAAAGACCAGTCCCAAACCGTGCCATGGGCAGGGACACCTTCCACTATCCCAGGTTGCTCCAAGCCTCATCCAGCCTGGCCTTCAGACACTTCCAGGGATCCAGAGGTAGCCACAGCTTCTCTGGACACCCTATGCCAAGGCCTCACCACTCTCATAATGAAAATTTTCTTCCCTAGGTCCAATCTAAATCTACCTGCTCTTGGTTTAGAACTTCTGACCCTTGGCCTGTCATTACATGCCTCTGTAAAAGGATTAGTGACCTCAGCCTTTTGGGTTTGGTTTTTTTTTTCTTTCTTTGCTGTTTTTTTTGCCTTTTCTTGAAGGACTTTCCAGATGAGTTTTCGCACAGTCTTTCCAGTGGAATCTCATTGCAGCTCTACACTCACCATTTCAGAGGGGTCAGCAGCGGTAGTAGTTTTTCTAGGTAGTTTTTCTAGTCCATGAACTTCATTAACAGTGACCACTCTCATTACTTTTCACACATTTTTATTTTGGTTCATAAAGACTGTCCTTCCTGTTGTATTTTTCTGCTCCCCTAACCCAAATCAATTAACATCACATTCACTTGGTTAAGTGATCAAGTATTTGATATATGCATTCACATCCACTACACTGAAGGTCCGCCATTCTTCCTGCTTCTCCTTGAATTGTTTACTTGTTATGTTGATTTCAGAGACAAAAAGGTTGCATGCAAATAAAAAAAAAGGCAAGGTAAAACTCTTCATAGCTAAAGAACATTGTAATCATTAATAAAGATATTCAGAAACTGAGAGCAAGAAACCAAATCTAATTCTCACTGCAGTATCACTCACCAACTGCTAACTATAACCCCCAAGACTCAGAGGAGTGAGTAAATGTGAGCTAAATGTTGATGGATCAGAAGATACCTCTGTTACTCTAAAATGCTAACAAGCTGCTGTCACTTCATTTAAAAAAAAAAAAAAAAAAAAAAAAAAACAAAAAAAACACAATCATTTTTAAAAAAAAAAAAAACCAAAAAAAACCACTTAGTTTTAACAAAAATCTTGCTTATTCTGATGTATTTTGATTTTTTTCTCAATGCCTTCTACCCAGCCAGTGTCCACCACATTCCCACTGTGCTACAACACCTAATTAACTGCAGCAAAGATAAGAGTGGACAAGTTTGTCATAAAACTTAGCCTTCTGAAAGAAGGATTTCTGTTAAAGACTCCATCAGCTCTTTCTGATTAAATCTCTCTCCTCCATTAATTCCCAGTTCTCATAAATACTACACAAATTCATCCTTAATGCAGGGGCTTGTGCTGACTGTCAGTTCTTGTCATGGTGAATGTGATTCTTTATATTGTTCTTGACTGAGTTGATTCTGAATTCTGCCTATTCATTTGTTCTACTTAATTTTCAGATTTCTCAGTCATAACTACAGTGTCACAACACAATGCTCCTGACTCCTTTTTGCCAAATTTCAAATGTGTTGTGAAAGATCAGTTTTGCATCTTTCACTTCATCTTTACTGCCTCACATTCAAATGACAGATGAACTTTTATCAGCTTTGCAAAATTGTAAAATCAGCTGTTCAGGAAGAAGTCAATTACAGACCAGTCTGTATTTCCAGCCTTCTTTTTGTAGCCTCTCCATCATACATTCCACCTTTCAGGTTTGGAGAACAGTTAAGGTATTTTGAGAATACAGCTTCAGAGCTGGCCTCCTCCCTCTGGTTTAATGTGTAATAAATACAGATAATGAATACAGCAAACACTTCAACTGGCTTTCTATGGTGATCTGAAAAGACACAGATGGAAATGGTATTTGAAATTTCTTCTCAGCTTCTGTCGTTTCTTTCTTCTGTGGTTCTTTCTTCTTTCTCAGCTTCTGTGGTTTCAGCTCAGGCACACCTGGTGCTGTTTAGCCTGTTCAGGGCATTAGCACTTTTGTATTTTACCTTTCTACCATAAAATGCTCAGGAATCACTACAGGGCACCCACTGGTACACAGCCATTTTATTTGTCTCTAACCCAGCTGCCCTTTTCCAGCTCTGTCTTGTTCCTTACTTTACTTCCTCAGAGCCTCTTAAATAAAATCCTCAGCAAAGTGATTACAACCCTTTGTTCAATCAAAAGCTTAGCAGGTCTTGAGGGTGGAGGACCTGGGGTGGAGAGCCATGAGCCATCATAAACCGAAATGAGGAACCACCGCATCTCAGCTGAAAATGCCTTCGGTTCCCAAAGCAGCTGCCAAAGGGCTGAGCTTTCACTGAGCTCATTAGGAGCTGTTGTGGAAACAGTCAGAAAGATTCTTGATCACATTTAGGATTCCCAGGAAAAGCAGTTAAAAGCTGTACAAACTGGGAGCAACAGAGTCCTTTTGAGAGAGGACACCAGGTCAAACACTGGGGAATAATGACCATAAGGAAGAGATGTGCAGCTCAGGAGAGTCAGTGCCACAGCCTGGCTGCATTCACAGAGGCCTCTGACAAACCCTTCTACACTCATTTCCACATTTGATGGATGGCACTTTGGATGTATTTCTTCCACCTCCTTTTTTTCCTATTTTCTTTTGCATTAGAGAATTAGAAAAACAATAACAAATGTAAAACTTACCTTTTCTGATAAACCAAAAACCACAACAAAATGAGTCTCTTACTTGGCTTCAATCGTCCCTTTTTTTTAGCTGCAGGAATTGTTGGCAGTAAAAATCAGTGCCAGACATTTATTTTTATGCAAATGCATGCTTGGTTTTATATCTGAAAAATAGTGTAAAATGGAAAGATTAGTACAAAATCTGTTCTCAAAACCATGGATAATTGTGTAGATAAATAAATAGAGAGATGCACATAAAAGCTGTTGTTCTTCACGTTTCAAAAATGTTATATACAAATTTAATACAATTCTATATTAGCCCCTGTCCAGTAGAAAATGAAATAAAAGAATTACACATATTAGCTGCATACACAATGCAGACAGAAATCCAATGTCTAGTTCTAAAAGGATGAAGTAGGAAAATCATACAGTAACATCTCAGTTGCACATCATCCTGAAGCAAAAGAAATATTTCAGGAAATGAGCATTACTTCAGGAAATAAGCAGTATTTCAGGAAATGAATAAAGCAGTAATTAGATTTGGGGACACAAATATTTGTGCTAATATGTAAAGGCACTACAGGAAAATTTTACAGATAGTAGAGGTCTGCATTATTAAAATACTTAAATCCACTTTGTTTACCCAATTCATAGGTGCTTGTCCACACCCTCCCCAGAATTTGCCAAAATGAAAGCACTGAAAGCACCAGAGTTCAACTGAACTCTGTGTGAGGAGAACCTGTCACTAAGGGCCAACCCAATATGCAACTCAAAATCATTTCTGACTTAATTTTGTTTATTCAGTCAGCTTCTTTTCTAATAGGTTTTCTTTAACCCACCTAATATTCCATTTGCAAACAATTTTTGTGCTCCTCAGACTGTATTGCTTGGTCAGTAAGACTTTTATTCTACTGAAAAGGTAATTTAAGAAAGAAAAGGAAAATACTTACACTAATTACCATTTAAATTTAAAAGTGACATTTTGTGTGCAAGTTTCAAATCTGACAGGACAAAATGAGCAGAGAGTTGATAGTCCAGTTCAGCATCAGAATGTCCCTGTGGGAACAAATTCCCAGAGTTGTTCTGCTACCATTGCCCAGGCACACAAGCAAACATAAACATGGAAAGACACAGCCACAGCACATCACAAAAGGAATATTCCTCACCACTTCCCCTCTGCCCTTCATGGGAGCATTCTGAGGCACCACATCTTCGATCTGGTGAAGAGAACTAATGCCATAGGCCCCTAAGAGGGCTTACTGAAGTCATAACAAATTAGTTCCCTGTTTGGGGTTCTGGAATTGATTTCATCCTCCTGGACAGCAAAGAAGAGGTTCATCACCTGAGAGAGCAGTACTGGTAGCAGTAAAGCAAATAGGATGTGACAGGGAAGGTGTATTCAGGAAATGAATTAGCAGGTTCAGAATATAAAATGGATTGTTGGAATCAAAAAGGCCTCAGATGAAGTCTGGATTTCACAGCCTCTGTAGGAATGCACAAGGAATGGAAATAAATACTTTGCTCAAAGTGAGTGAGAGGGGAATGTTTTCTTAGAGTTTTTGTGCACACACTCCACATACACAGGGATATTGTCCAAGCTGAAAATAACTGCAAATGATTCTGTGGGTTAGGTGTTGATTGTCCAGACACAGGGAAACCTTTTTCTGGAATCAGAGAATTAGAAAACCAGAGCATTATTAAGTTTGGAAAAGAGCCCCAAGAATATGCAGTCCAACCTTTGACTGATCACCACCTTGTCAACTAAACCACAGCATTAATTGCCACATCCAGTTGTTTCTTGAACACTTCCAGGGATGGTGATTCCACCACTGCCCTGGGCAGCCCATTCCAATGCTTGACAATCCTTTCAAGGAAGAAATTCTTCCTGACATCCAACCTGAACCTCTGCAGGTGCAGCTTGAGGCCGTGTCCTCTTGTCCTGTCACTGCCTGGCAGAAGAGGCCGAGCCCCACCTGGCTACAATTTCCTTTTAGGTTGCTGATCTTGCCACTGTCAGAGTCACTGGCATTGCAATAAATACAACAGAAGGACAAAAATTTTCATCTGACCATTGAAGACTCTAAAGGATGGCAGAGTCTCTGGTCATGCTGACAAAATATTGGCAGTTCCCCTTCAAACCTTTTCATGTCTGTTCCTTAACACAAATGGGCTTGCTGCTGTTGGCAGTCAGCATGTTGGAAGTGGTTAACACAAATAGATTGAGAGGCCAGAAGGCTCCTGCCCCACCAGACCAGCAGGAGATATGTAATCTGTCCTCTAGGCTCTCATATCCTCAGTGTGTATTATTTTGTCAGAAACTGCTGGAAGACCTAATTTATACCATGACTTGGGGTTTTTAAGCAACACAAGGAAGGGAAAGCAAATCAAAAATGTTGAGGAGGACCTATCTGTAAGTCCCACCACACAAAAAGGTCTGACCCTGCTCTGTCAAAGATTGCCAGAGTAGTTTTCCTTATTCCCTGGAAGCAAATTGTAACCCAGCATCAGGCATTGCAGATCTGTAGGATATTGCCTGGGAAAACTGCTGACAATCAGTTCATCCTAAATAAGAAGTTAAAAGGGACATTTTTCTCAAGGACCGGTTTTACTGGCTGGTACCATCCTTCTCTCTCACATATATAAGTGATACAGCGTATTACAGAATAAAAATCCAAATACATAAGTTTCTCAGTTCCCTTCTCTGTGGCTGTCCCAGCTGTGCTCAGTGAAATGTTACTTTAAGCTTTGCTAATTAGTAAATGACTCCTAATTTTCTGCATCACATGCAATTTCACGTGTCACAGAGGCTCTCCTGACGTGCCCTTTCTCTTACATGAATGTCCAAGCAGCAGATACCAGCCCAGGGCTGCCAGCTGTGGGTGTTCCTCCTGGTGCAAGCACAAGGAAGTCACTTAAATCAAATGTCCATCTGCCAACACATTCAGTTGTGAGAGAGCTACAGAAGCTGCAGCCCACAGGGGAAAAATCCATGGAATATGCATTCAAAGCACGGAATCACGGAATGTTTGCTGTCAAACAGAAATGTTTGCTGTCAAACACATGCTAAAATATTGTGCAGAATTGTGGCTGTATTCATTAGACAGACTGGACTAGTGTGTGCAGGCTTTGAACAAGGCACAAAGGCAACAACTACCAATCCCACTGAATGAGGCACTTGATATTCCTCACCCCAGGATATGATAATATAGAACAACAGAATCATTTACATTGAAAAATACCCTTAAGGCCAAGTTCAACCATAAAACAAACATCTTGTTTCATGTGTAAATCCAATTATGTAAAGCTCAAAGTCTCCTTGAGGGAGGGAAAATGCACTGCTTTCAAAGGTACAGGACAAATGCCTGTGGACACGGCAAGCCAGCTGGTGCTGCTGCTGGCCTTGATCGTCAAGATGAGCTCTCCTGACCTGCAGCTGCAAAGGCTCCTGCCTGGGCCGCCACGGTCCAAGGGCCACCACGCTCACCGGCAGCCTTTGGCATTGCAGGACCTCCTGTGAAGCATCCCCTCCAAGCTTTTGGTCACTGACCTCTACGAGGACTGAATGGCCACCATGCAGATGGCCAGCAGGGAGGAAAAGATCTGTCAGCTCAAAGAGTAAGTGTGGGCAGCAGCTTCCAGCTCTGCAGCAGACACTGCTGGAAGCCTGGCATTCTCCTGGAAAGGGGACACTCTCCTGAAGGGGCTGTGTTTTTGGGCAGCTCGCTCCTGCTGGCTGGCAGTCTGATTTTGGCGCAATGCATGGGGAGCCTTCCCTTGTGTGAGCTCAGGGTAAAATCAGGAGCTGTGCAGCAACGCCCTGCATCCTTCCTGTAGGAGCACCGGAGCCCTGGCCGCTGGCTGAGAGCGCCTGTAAAGCTGCACAGCAGCCGCTGGCTGCCCCCTGCCTGGGGCCAGCTCTGGGGGCGGCCGTGGGCAGCATGGGCCACCTGATGGACGCTGCCTTCCTGTTCCCTCAGGGTGGCCAAGAAGTTGCCAGCAGCAAACCTGCTCCTCCGCAGGCAGCTGCTGGCACTGCTGCGACGCATCGGCCAGCACGTGTCCACCAGCAGAATGACCTGCAGCAGCCTGGCCATCTGCCTGGGGCCAAACCTGCTGAGCCCACCCCAGGAGGAGCAGCTGGAGCTCGAGGCCGTGCTGGCCGAGAACAAAAAGGNTTGTATGGCATCTTTGGGGATTCTGGGTGGCTGGCCCAGAGGAGACCCCAGCGCCCACGGACACATCCACAGGTATGAGCAGGAACAGAGGCTTGTCCCAGCCTGGGACTCATGGTCCCAGAAATCTCAGTATCAAGAGGACAAGCAGCGTAGGGCTTGTCTGTGGTTTTTGCTTCTTTGTTCTTGTCTTCCAAGTCGTCACTTTGCTGCACGTGCTTCTGCTTTCTAGAGCTATGCCAGGAAGAGCAAACTGGCCCTGTAGGAAGAGAAGACAAGGGGCCCCAGGCAGAAAGCCATCCAGATTCATCCCCCTCTCTGCCAGATATCCAGCAAGAAGATGGTGGAGAGGCCACGATGCTGGAGGCCCAAAGAGCAGAGGTATGGCAGCTCTAGAAAGCCTGGCACAACATGTCCCAGAGAGGCAGGCAGTTTGTCATGAGGCCAAGGAACGGCTGTGCCTCCTCCTGACAGCCTAGCTCTGCAGCCTTTGGCCTTCCTCTCTCCCTCCCTCCCTCCCTGCCTCTTTCCCCCCACACTGACACATGCTAGCAAAAACTCCACAGTGCGCTTCCCCAGTGCTTTTAGGCACGTACAAAACATACAAAACATCAACGTACAAAATACTTGCAAATTAAAGTGGCACTGGGGGGGGGAACTGTCATTTGAGAGGCCTTCTGCTCAAACCCCAGCTCATCCCAGCTCCCTCCAGTCTCTTTCAGGGCAGCTGCACTGTGCCAGAGAGGTCTGATGCAAAGCAGCGTCTTCTTTGCGGAGCTAAGGGGGCAATTTAGCAATCGCTCCTTTCCTCCTCCAGGCTGTCCCTTGCCACCTCTCCCATCAAGAACTTCTGATTTAGGCACCTCCACCTTTGTCTCCAAACACCCACCAGAGTTCCACAGAGTCACTGGCAAAGGCCGAAGCCCTGATGAGCCTTTCTGCATCAGGAAGGTAAAAGGAGCCCGCACTGGTTACAACAAGAAGGGACTGAACTCACAGCTCCTGGCTTTGCCTCTCTAATTCAACTTTGTGGCTAAAGGCTTGTAGGCTGCTACCCCCAGGAGGAGAAAAAGAGAAGGGAAAGACAACAAGAAGAGGCCTGGCTGGAAGACAGGGAATACCAGCCAGAAAGGAAGAAGAGGAGGACACACTAAAGAAGACTGGAGAAACACAGGAAGCTCTGGCAGGCCAAGAAGCCCAGGTATGGATGTGGCAGGCTCTGCTGCCCGCCTTGCTCTCCACACTGCCCTAAGTCAGCCCAAGGTGCTGGCAAGGGCCAGCGAGGGCTGCTCCTGGGCAGGGCTGGTTAAGAGCTCCATGGCAGCTCTGCAGGGGCTCTGCAGCCCTCGGCTTCCTCCATGCCCACGTGCTGAACCTCTGCAGGAGGACGGCTCTGCGGGGGACGAAGCAGCCGAGGGAGAGGCTGTGAAGATGGGGCAGCTGGAAGCCCTCTCCCTCTAGTTCTGTTTCTAGATATTTATAGTGATGCTTATCATGGCAAGGTTTTCATTCTAGAGGCCGCTCTTTCACATGTTCTATGGCTATGGATAATTAGGTATGTCTCTTGGTACCTGTAGAGGCATATGCTGCTTTGTCACCTCTCTCCCCACTTTGCTGCTTCTGTCCTGTGCTGGGGTCCGGGCTGGCGGCTGGGCCGGGCTGAGCAGCATGTTCAGCCCCCGTCCCAGCACCTGATGGGAGCGGCGGGAACCACCAATGGTGAGGCAAAAAACATTTGTCCACAACCAGTCAGTGTCAGGTGAACTCCCATGTTTCTTTGAATGAAGCCAAATTAGGGTGCTGATAGCATCTTGGAGTTTACAGATTGTCTCTCCTGCAAATACAGCTATCACATTTCAGTGCCCTCTGTGTGTCCCCAAAACAGTTGCAGCTGCAGAATACAGCCTCACCCACAAGGTTGCTTTTTGCAATACAATCACAGTTGAATTTTAGCAGGCGTGCTGCAGATCTGGGCTCTTCCTGGGTGAATCCACTGTCCGTGGTCGGTTGTGATGAGAAATTCAGGAGCAGCCAAATCCAAAAGCTTCTGGGGAGATAGAAAAGTCTGTGATTATCAAGTGTTAGTGTGTGTGTGTGTAGATCAATTTTACAATCCATCCTTTAATATAGATACACACCAATTAGAAAAAATACTTTTTAAAAGGAAGAAATCAGTCTTCCAATCCCATGGGAATTAGAATACATTTCTGGAATTGAGTTTGCTGTGTTCTTCCTGTGATGTTTGCTGCAAGGCAGCAATAGAGCTCTGCATCCCAAAGCCACGTTCTGGAGCCTGAGCAATGTGTTTGGATTCTTGCAGCCACACCGGGCAGTTCAGCCCCCAGTGGTCCACCTGGCAGTGCTGGTTGGGCAGCATCGACAGTCTCCAGCTGGACACGAAATGCACCTGGGCAAGAGGAATTGCCGCCACTGGATCTGGGCCTTCAGCTTGAGGCAATGATTTAGGAGATCAGGAGACCTCTGTCTGAAAGGTCTCCCTTTGCTCAGGTAACTCCATGGGATGGGAATGAAAGGGGTTGGACTGAGAGCTGTGAATGTTGTTACATGGCTGAGAAGCAAAGGCTTCTTGAGTTAAGCTTTGAATGGACAGGGAAGGATTTGCTTGGTAAAGCAAGATTTCCAAAAGAAGAAGGAATGAAAAAGTCTCCTCCCTTAGTGAGGACGAGAGGTGTGAGCCTGTGTTGGTCAAGTTTTGGTGCTCCTTATCCTGGGGAGAATCACTCATGCAGGGGCCTTTGTGGTGATGAAGTGGAAGCTTGTACAGCTTTTGGACTGTGTTTGAGAAGCCAATCTTCTCCATTGTTGAAGGCCTTTGGGGCCCAGACTTCTTGCTAGGAACAAGAGATGAAAGTGTGTGAGCGCTGGAGCCTTTAGGGGGCAGATGTGTTGGTTTTGAGGCCCCATGACTTGTGTGGTTGGTGAGAAGGACAATGTTGGTGCTGGACATGAAATGGTTAAAGACTCCTTTAAGCCCAGGGGCTTATTCTGTACTGAAGAACAATTCAATCAGGGACCATTAGTCCTTGTGTTTGACAAATTGCCTCTTTGACTTAGGAATCCCCTTCCTCTCAACCCTTGCCTCTTCCCAGACTTGCCTGCAGTGTTCAGTTTATGTATTGACACAGGCCTTTTTGTATAATATTATACAACTTTGCCAAAGAATTTTTCTGTTTCATTTAATATGCAGACCCATTGCCTGCTGCAGATTTATTATTGAAGAAGGGCAGACTTGAGGTGGGGAGGGGGATTTTTTGGAATTCCCCGTATCTTATTTCCAAGTGTGCTGAATTTCTGTCTTTTGTAAACTCACACATAACAGTTTCCAAAAGCATTTTCTTCCTCAAGAGAAGGAAATGCGTCAGGCTCTGAACTATTGTGTCCCTGAAGTGATTCCAAGAAAATAGTGAGTGATGTTTGGATTTCTTTCTTTGTGTTTTTCTTTCAAGGCAAATATTAATGTTGCGGCTGAATCTTCAGGAGGGGAGGCTGGGAACAGGGCTGCAGCAGAGGGAGCTTTGCCTGGCACCGAGAGCTGCAGGAACAGTTCCCCAGAGCCCGAGGAGTCTGGTAAGGAGAGAGAGCCCGCCTTGGCTCCGAGAGCTCTGGGACGGCTGCTCTGGTCCTGCCTCTGACAGGAAGGGAGATCAGAAGCGTTGAGTTCTCGTGTGCAAGGTCAGTGCTTCCTGGTGCCTTTAGTTCAAATCCTGGACTGGCAGAGCCTCCCCAAGCCCTGCCCTCCCCACTTCTCCAGAGGCACTGACACCAACTCCTCTGCTGTGGCAGTGAATAAACCTGACCTTGTGGGAGCTGTGTCACCAACCTGGTTGTCCCATTTGGTTCATAAGTCAGCTCACAGCACCCTTCAGCTTCAGGCATTTCAGTGAGGACTAAGGTCTCTCTGTCAGCAGAGAGAAAGGACAAGGCCGGGCTTCTTTGTGGGAACTGGGCCTGTCTTTGTTTCAAGCACTTGTGGGTGCCATTTGTACTGCGAGTGCTTAGACTCTATCGGGATACTTCTGTTGTAAGGCACTCAAATTCTGTCAGGGTGCCCCAGCCAAGTATGCTCAGCTACCTTATCAGAGACCTGGAGAATTCATCAAAGCTACAGAAATGTAAACTGTTCTAAATTGGGAAAGAAGCTGTTGGAAGACGAGATAACAAAACGGCAAGAAAATAGATAAAAAGAAGGACGGTACATCCTGGACTAGAACCAATCAGGTTCTCTGAAAGGTGCATGCAGAGCATGGACAGCATAGAGATCCAATCGGATCTGTGATCGTGTGAGCTAAAGCTGCAGAAATGTATAAAAATAGTGTAATGTAAACAATAAACGGCTCTTGCGAAATCATATAGGTTCATGGTACAAGGGTCCCGAGCTCCCGCATACTTCAAACCTTCAGAGGTTTTGAAAACTGGAAAGGATGCCTGTTCTTTAAAGAGCAGCCTTCAAATTCCCAAGGGAGAGTCTGCCTTTCAGGCCATCTTTTACAGTCCCTCAAAATAAGGACCATTGATGCCCAAGGGAAATGTGCACAAGGGCCAGTATTGACACAGCTTTCCCTTGGCTTCCCAGATTCCATCTGATCGACCTCTCCAGGAGGGCTGCCCGGTGTGGGAGAAGGAGACAGAGAGATAGCCTGTGACCATCAGGCAGGTGCAAATCCCCCTATCTATACTTGCATTTATAGATGTGTAGAGCTGTATTTATGTATCTATGGAGTCATACTTACAGATTTATATAGTTGGATTTATCTATCTATATACACATCTGTATAGTAAAATTTTTGTATTTAGTTGTAGATGTATATAGTTATTTTCTTATATGTGTCGTTCTAGACATGCATAGTTTCATGTATACATGTGCAGTTACATTTATATATGTATATAGTTATATTTTAAAGTGGTCATAGTTATATTTGTATACTTAGAGGTATGTGGAGGTTTAGATAGATAAACTGATATTTGTGCAAGTATAGGCTTCTTTTTAACTTCATTCTCTACTGTGCTTCCTTTTTGATCTCTTGCTTTTCCCCCTTTCCCCCTCTGTCCCCTCCTCCTGTGCTGGGTCCGAGCTGGTGGCTGGGCCAGGCGGAGCAACAGTTCCTGCCCCGGGTGTCCCTGGAGCGGTGGGAGCTGCCGGTGGCCCCAGGCACTGTGCCCTGGGCAGCTGCTGAAGGACGGTGAGGCAGAGGGGGCTGGGGAGAGGTGGCACTGAAGGGACGGTGACATTGAGGTGCTGGTGGGGCTGAGGGATGTGGGGGAGCTGCTGGCGTGGTGGAGGCTGAGAGGACAAGAAGTGTTACAGGCTAAGAAGGGTGTTAGGTCTGAGGAAACTGGGAGGACGGAGGGGACTGACAGGAACTGAGGGCAGAGCTGAGGGGAACAGTGGGGTTGAGGGAACTGGGAAAACTGGGGAATGAATGGTGGGACTGAGGGGTAGAAGTCCACAGGCTGAGGGGGGTGACAGGTCTAAAGGCACTCGATGGGTCTGAAGGGACTGAGGGGGGTGAGAGGAATTTGAGGGTCTGCAGGAACTGGCAGGACTGTGGGTTTGCCGAGGGGATGGCGGGGCTGAGGGGATGGAGGGGGCCAGCAGGGAGCACAGAGGGGTCTGGAACTGCGGCTCTCCCAGGCCTTGGAACCAATTCCAGAGCCTCCACTTTTGCTACAGCTGACCTGAAGACCTTGAGAAGAGCCAGAGACTGACGGGAGCCAGCAGAGAGAAGCTGAAAGCCACCAGCAAGAGCAGTGTACGGGGACCTGGTGCTGCCTTCCAGAGGCTGGGTGAGGCCACAGGGCTGGTGAGGCAGGGTGGGGCTGAGGGTGGCGTGGGCTTTGGCCGTGGGCACTGCCCGGCTCGGCAGGAGCGGGCCCTGCCCGTGCTGGGGCCGCTCAGCGCGGCTGCCCCGGCCGGCACAGGGGCTGTCCTTGGGCAAGGCAGCTGTGCCGGCAGGGCCCGGGAGCTGTGCCGGGCTGCCGGGGGCTGCGGGACGGTTCCGCCAGGGCTGCGCTCGCCACAGCCTGGCCCGCTCGGCCTGGTTTTTCTTTCTAACCCTCCTGGGGAGGCGCTGAGGTTTTCTCTTCCCTGGTGGAAGTGCAGGTGCTGCCAAGGGAAACGTCCCGGTACTGACTCAGTGTTCCCTTTGCTTCCCAGATGTCCCATCTGCTGTCCCCATCCCGGAGAGCTGCTCTGCACGGGAGGAAGAGACCAAGGGGGAGCCTGGGAATATCAGTGGCTGCAATCCCTCCTGATCTAGTTCTAGTTCTAGATGTTTACAGTTGGACTGAGAGAGCTAGAAGTATATGGATATTAACATGTGTAAACTGATATTTGTATAGGTATATATATATGTATATTGTTGTATT
>VZRO01006546.1:5216-72238 GCA_013397915.1 Daphoenositta chrysoptera
CCATTATATTTTTTTTTTTTTTTTTTTTTTTTTTTTTTTTTTTTTTTTTTTTTTTTTTGTGTGTGTGTGTGTGTATTCCCAGCCTTGCACAGCTGGGTCTCTAATTCCTCTCCCATGTGGAACAAAAACAACAATAACAATTCTCTACTGTATATTACAGCTAATGTTCTGTAACTATACTGACATTTGATTTTGGAAAGATCATCTTTATGCAACTTCCAAGATTGTGTTGGGTTTTTTTTTTTTAATTTTTAACTTTAAAATGTTTGTGGCACTAAAGCCATTGGGAAAATGTTGTTGGAGCAGTTGTGGGTTTTCCTTTTCCAAGGCCAGGTTGGAGGGGGCCTGGAGCATCCTGGTCCAGTGGGTGACAGCCCTGTGCACGGCAGGGGGGTTGGAACGAGATGATCTTTAAGGGCTCTTCCAACCCACACCATTCTATTCTTCCGTGATTCACTTTTCTTTCAGATATTGAAGAACAATGTGGGTGGATTAAATGTATTAATTTCGAGGTGCAGGTGAATACAGAGGTGTGGATTCCATTTTTCACTCAGATGTAAAGCTACTTCCCAAAATCTGCTGCTGCAGCCCCCAAACATAACTTGGTACAGGGCAGTAACTCACGGCCCTTGAGCTCAGTGTGACAAAGCCTGTCCTAAGAGCAGGAGGGAGGCATTATTTGGAATACCTGAATTCATTTCCATTTCAGGTAAGGACTAAAATGCAACCAGAGGATTCCGTATCAAAGGGAAAACAAAAGCATAAACGCCTCATGACACAATATTACTGAGACAAAATGTAAGCATTTAGACATCTCAAGTGCTGCAGGCCAGGTTATTCAGGTTATAAATGATAAAGGGAGCAGTGCTGACCCCAGTAAAGGACTTTTTCCTGGTCTTTCCCTGTCAGTTGTCATCGTGTGCGTGCCCATTCCTGATCCTCAAGGCTTTCAGAGCTGTCAGTACATCCACCTTTGGGATTCCACAGAATCTCAGAGTGGTTGGGCTTGGAAAGAACCTCTGGAGATCATCACTGACAGTTTTCAAGACCTGCTGTGAATCTTAAACCTCACCGTGTCTGGCCCAAACCTTGGCCTAAAAATGTTCCTTGTGACCACGCTCTATTAACACAGAGTTAACCCAACCTTCCAAAGATGCTGTTAAAGAGTCAGAAAGGAAAATAAAATCTGTCCTCTGCTTGTACTTCCCAGTGCCCATCTTTGACTTACACCCTCCAGCTGCCAAGCCAAGCCTGGCCAGCCTATAAACCATGACATCATTTGAAATGAAGGGATTTGAATTTGGATTCACATGCAGTAGGAGTGTGGCTCTATGCTACATGTGCAGCAGGCTGTGAAAAACCTCCTGCAGTGCTCTCCTGCAGAGATTTGGACATGCTCAAATTACTTTGGCTAGATTCGTTAAATTAAAAAAAATTAAAAATGTAAAAAAGCAAATTTAACTGAAATCGATACTATTATTAATCAGAATAAATGTATCATTAACAAAATCTAAAACCTGAAATAATTCACATTTTCTGGCCACACTGTTGAGAAAGGTGTTAGGTCAGATGCAATTTTAAACTTACTGAAGATTGAGGATTTATGCAAGAGCCATTTTTCAGCTTAGTGGAATGGATTTATGGGCTTGCAGACTGTCTGTATTTTCACAGGCTGGAAATGTCAACTTAGAGTAGAATTAAAAAAACCAAAAAATTAAAACCCCCCGTCAGTGTTGTGCCTCAGGTGACTCTGTGCATTTTTGGTCACTGAAAATGCACATTTCTCTGATGCCCTGGACACGTTCCAGGGTGAATCCATCAGCTCTGCAGGTGGGGCACCGCAGCTTTTGTGGTACCTGCCTGCAGCAGCTTTTTCCTGGGGGATCCCAGGGTGTCCCCCGAGTTTCTGGGAGTTTCTGTCCAGACTGACGCTTGCAGAGGCAGCACAGCTCCCTGCCTCAGGGTTTGCCCCGTTTCTGTCTGCAGAGCACTGTGGTGCACCCCATCTCCCCCTCCGAGCTGAAAGATCCCTCCGTTCAGCTTTGTTTTGCTTGTCACATCAGGGATTTAACAGGCTGGCTTTCATCACCATTCTCTATCTCCAATGATACCATCAAAACAGAATGAAAAATTAGCTGAAATTCAGTTTTCAGTCCCCCGCCACTGAGAAATGTCAAATGAGAAAATGATTGACTAATTAGGTATTTGTGTGGAGAAATAATGGTGTAAACCCCTTGGTAAACATGAAGAAAGTAACAGGAGAGTCGTTGCAACTAGAATAATAAAATAAACCCAAACTCAAAACCTACAGCAATTAATCAAGCTAAAATAATAAAATTGCATTAATTAGGCGGTTAAATAAAATGTTCTGGAAAAAAAATATTTTTTTTGTTATTGTTGTCCAGTCTTTCAAACATTTCTCTATGCTGGAACCTAATTTTCTCTTTTTCTTTCCTTTGGGGCAAAAAAAAAATCCGAGAAGCTGAGGTGTAACAACAACAAAAAAAAAAATCCACAAACTCATTTATGTATGTTTTAATCAGAAGTGGTTTGGGCTATGGTTAAATGAAGCCAGAGGCTGTAACTATCAGAATTATTCCTAAAGCTAGGGAATAATACACCATATCTGGGACTAACACACTGGTATAATCAGGTTGTTACTGTTAGAATAATTGTCAACACATGCAAATCAGTGAAAGTTTTCTCATTGTAGCAATTGTGCCTCAAAAGCTAATCAGCATCAGATGAGCTGCAGGGTCTTTTACAAACTACCCAGAGAAGGTTTTTGGCAGCAAAACTCTATCAAAGTTCCTGTTCTTTGTGCCTGTGCTTCCAGCAAAGGCAGCTGCTCCCACTGCAAATCCATTTGCTGCTCTCTGTGGCCAAGAACCATCCTGGTAGCTCTTGAAAAACTGGAAAATTTTTATAAGAGCCCAGCAAATTCACCACTGAAATGTCAGTATTGAACAGAGCCGTGGAACAGCACATTTCTGCAGCTTCCCCAGGATTTTTTCTGAGGGATGGGCAGAAAGGAGGCTGGAAGTGGCTCACCCTGGGAAGTTTTGATCTACAGGGATCAATAGAGCTCCTGCTGGGTCCCACTGCAGGACTGGCTGCTCCCAGCAAGGGATTGCTCCAGGATTCCAGGCTTCCCAGGACTCCAGCTTCCAGGAAAGCTCAGTGTGCCCTGGCTGGCACCAAAGTCACCAAGGGAACAACCTGGACTGGGAACAGCTCCCAAAAAAGCAGGGAGGAGAGCTCAGCTCAGTTTGCATCCTGAGCCTGTGTGCCCAAACACAATCCCAGCCCCAGCCACTGCTGACTCAGGGACTCATCCCTTAAGGAAGGAAGGGAAATTGTTTCTGCAAATTAATTTCCAGGAGGGAAGGGTAGCAAATGCACTGAATGATCATTTCAGCACAGTTTGTGTGCTGTGCCAGTGCAAGGCTTTCAGTACAGCGATGCCTCAAGGCACAGTGAGAGCAGCAGGGACCCCTGGCCACCTCCAGCTGCCTCTTGCACACCCACTTGCCTCTTCTGTTGCCTCTTCTCATCAGCAATTTTCCAAGAATTCCAGTCCCATATAAATCTGGAGGACATTGGATATCCCAGCAATGGGGAATAACACCTTGCCACTCTGAAAATAATTAATAATAAAGTCTAGAACTGCCACAGGCCTTTCTTCCTGTTGCCAGAGGATCAGGTAGTACCAAGGGGGGCATTTTGGGAATCAACTCCTGCAGATTTAGCAGAATTACTTCCTTTGATACTAAACATTAACAACATTTCCTGTTAATGACAGATCTTTGGGAAGCAAAGAACGTTCACAAATAACACAAAGAGCAGTGTCTCACCATGAACATCCACTCATGGTATCCCTGGGACCACAGCTCCTGGGCACTCCCAAGGCACTCAGAGTTATTAATAGAATGACTTTCCTCCATCCTATCCCTTACTACATGAAGTGATTTTTACCTCTACAGTGCTAGAGGAAATCCTGGAACGGTTTGGGTTGAAAGGGATGAACCAGCATAAATATTTTCACTCACATTTCCTTAGCCTAGCAACAAAACTCAAAGGAAAAAAAAAAAAAACAAAAAACAGGGGTAGCATAAGAAAGGACAAAAGAAATCACACAACAAATTGGCTGTGCAAGAAGTGGCAATTCAGGCAGAAAATCTGTGAAGGAGCTGATAGTGCCAGAAAAGCAATGGCAGGAGTTTGCTGTGCTGACAGAGCTGGGGCACTCCCGGGCTGGCTGAGCTCGCACAGGGCTGGATCCCGAGACTCAGCTTCTTCCCAAGGCACAGCACGGAGGTGATGGGAGAGCAGTCGTGTTCTGCTGACTTAGGAAAGCCTCCCAGCTCCTTGGCACGCTGCAATCAGAGGCCTGGCAGGAAAAGCAGCCCCAGCTGATGCCTTATCCCTGTTCTTAAAATCAGAGCCGAGCACGGTCAGAAGGGAAAAAGGGGTTTTTCCCTNTCACTCAACAAAACATCAATCTAGGAATGTAGGCTAAAAGAAACACCAAGAATACAAATGAGTACAAAGGTACATAAAAGAGATATAAAAGAAAAGGAAAAAAATCATGATGGCATGACAGCCCTGCTCCTTCCCTCTGCTCTCCCTGTCGAACACACAGCCCTGTCCCCAGCTCTAGTTAAACAAGATGGGACAGCCAACATCAAATCTGCTGCTGCTGCTGCAGGGTTCCCTCCAGACACTCATTTTGGTGAGATATTGGCTGCTAATCCGCTGATTATAAGTGTGTTTTCATGTATTTGACAGGCATAATCTTGAGTGGCAAAGATCCACATTGGAGTCCAGGCTTCACCGAAGGAAAAGGAAAACACTGATCCTGGGAGTTGAGCTGAACCTGATCCAGGCAAAACCTGGCTTAAATCTTGGGGTTTTTTCTCACATTAGATCCCTGCCTGAGCCATCAGTGTGGTCTTTCTGAGCGCGGAGCTGAGCCCCAGAAGGATATTTCGTGTTTGCAGTTCACAGTAACAGCTGAATTAAGAACTGACATCTCGTAGAGGGGATTTGCTCGGCGGGCAGAGCTGTGTGACCCCTCAGGAGGCTGCAGCAGCACCCTCAGCCTCTCCTGCAGGGCCCCTGCTGCCCCTGCTGCCACAGCCCGTGGGTGCCACCAGCCCCTGCTGCCACCAGCCCCCCGTGACACGCTGGGGGCACACAGGGACACGTTCCATCAGCGCCGTGTCCCCGCAGGCTGAGCTCTGCCAGCCAGGCTGGGCGGTGCCATCTGTGCCCACCACGGCATCCATGCCAGCTCTAAACCAACAAAATGCCACTCCTTGTCCCTCTGTCCCCCACTGGGTCCCTGAAGGGGGGAGCTGGACAGAGGCAGAGCCCCGTGCTGGAAATTCGAGTTCCTGCCGGCACACAGAGCCATGGAATCACGGGATTGTCAAGAGTGAAAAGATATTTAAGATCATCAAGTCCAGCCATTCACCCAGCACTGCCAAGGTCCCCAAGTGCCACATCCACGGGGCCTTGGGCACTTCCAGGGGTGGGCACTCCAGCCCAGCCTGTTCTGCCTCCTGGCACGGCACTGGGAGAGGAAGCCTTGTCCTGGCTCCAGCCCTTCACCTGGCCTTGCTAAATGGTACCTTCAGGGAGGAGACACGGGGGGTTCCAAACCCAGGCTAACCCAGAACGGAATCAGAATGATTTTGGTCACAGTTTGATGGCAATCGAGGGGTTAATGAGGAGTTGTTATTTAGGAGTTATCTCCTAGTTGCCTATTTAAGTATCTCTTATAAAAGTTAATTCTCTATGGGACAGTGCAAGAGCTGGAGATAGTATAAAATAAAATATACCACTTTGTTATCAGTATTGCAAAAATTGATGTGTTTTTCCTTTTAGTTCTCTTGTTTAGCTTTGTTTAAAAAGAACTGTATTTGTAGTAGGAAAGTAGACTGTCCTGGTGCTTGTGTATAGTTATAGAGACCAGAGGAATTAATAGCCACCAAGGAAAACCACTTTCTAACCTTGTAGCATCAATAACAAGAAAAGGAAAGGGTAGGTGAGAAATTCAGTCACATGTTTGATAATGTAAGTACATAATATCCAAGGAAGAATTACATTGCCACCTGACAATCTGAAGAAAAAGGCACATTTATTCCTGGCTAATAATAACTTTTAAATTAAGATTTTGGGGTTTTTTTTCCAGCTGATTTCAAATACACTATGTACTTCATGGGTGTAATTCTTACAGGAGAAACTTAATTAGTTCCCTTTCATTCTTTTGGTAATAATGGACAATCTCCTATTTGAGTTTCGTTTGACCAATTACATTGGACTATACAAAAAATAGGCGACCTCTCTCTGTCCTGAATGCTGCAGCAATGTGTGATATCGTGTCACATCTTTTCCTTTATTTTCAGTTTCTTTTGTTTGCCTAACTCGCTCTCTTTAGTGACCATGGAAATTGAACAGGGCAGTGTGATTGACCTGTTCTAACCTCAGAATCAGATTCTCAGGAGTTCCAGCTGTCCAAACCCAAAGCCATGGGTGTCTCTTTCCCACCTGGCCCTTCTCATGTTTCAAGGTTGTGCATAACCATGTCCTGGGTGTTTTATTTCTAAACTCATCAAGTCCAGGCCGTTCCATTCGTTAGGGGTTGCTGTGCTGAATTTCCCTCCTCCCCACCTTTCTGCCTGCAGGAATCTCTAACATCCAACACCCCAGGGATGCTAGAAAACAAAATGCTGCTTTCCACTTGTTGAACAAAAACATTAAAACTCAGATTCCACACTGGTGCGTTCACTCAGGGGATGTTCATTGTAACATCCCTGGTCAGAGTGATGTTATTGCAAAAGAAAATTGTCCTTCACATGTAAATATTAATAGAGAATGACCAAATTAAATCCTACCAGATATTCTGAAAAAAAGTCACAAGGTGTATTTCAATGTATAATATACAACAGAATAAACCCCCCGTGTTTTTCAAGGAAATAAAAACTTCAAGTCTATTCTTTACAGAAAAATTATCCTTTCTGTACTAAAAGGTGAGTGCATGCTGGAGAAGTCTCAGTAATTTCCCTCTGCAGGTTAAAAAGCTTCTTTCTTGCCAGGGTGCACATCCTGTGTGCATCTGAGGCTTGCTCTGATGGGCTGCCTACAACAAATCTACTCTGCACAGCACAACTTTGATATCGGGTTCATCACCATAATAACCAAGCCCCCCTCAAACATTTATTAACCAACACGACAAATGCCTGTCATTTAAGAAATCTGCTGGCCAGTGATGGAAAATGTGAAGAGGTTAGAGGGGAAAGCTCCACATGAGTATTCATTTATGACACAAAAAGAGCTTTCATTAGATGTTATGGGCTTAAGCACTGAAAAGACAGGAAATGGACGATTCAGAGTTGCTTGTTTAACCTTAATTTAGCACCCTGACAGTGCTGATAAACTTTCTATCCAGGCCTTGCCTGGCTGCAGGGTGGTAGCAATGAGGTAAATATTTTATCAAAACTATTGCACTATTTGGCCACGTATAGTTTTATTTTCTGCTTGATATCCATTGCTTTCAGTGCACACAAATATAGTGCTCTGTGAATTGAATGTATTTATCCTTCTCCCAAGATTCCATTATGCCCTGGATGCTTCATGCTGTTTAAACCTGGGTTGGATGCCCAGGAGTTAAACTTCTCCCACCCTTTTCCCTTGTCTTTTGGGATCTGAATGTGTTGCCAGCCACCTTCAATGCAGTTCCAGAGCATCATCGTGGGATGAATTTTAATATCTCAATTTGACAGACAAAAAACTGGAAACCTTAAAACCTGTAAAACCAAAAGAATCTGGTTTTTCCCCCTCCTGAAATGACAGAAGCTGTAATGAAAAGACTCACCTAGCTGCACAAAGAAGGACCTGTTCAAAAACACACTTATACAAAGATTAAAGCCATTAAGGGCTTTTCCTTATTTTTCTTCCTCCTTGCACTTGAAAACCTAAACTCTCTAGCAGTTTCCATGAGTCAAACTGACTTTACACCCTTGACATGGAGATGTGCAAAACTGAGACAGCGTTGTTTTCTTTCTGAGCTAAAATGTTTTTTAAACACTGGTTAATAACTTAGAAGATTCCAGGGCCAGAAACTTCACACCTTGTTCCCTACTAATAGAAAAATTCCGTATTTTAGTCCTGAAGCATTATCAGATAAAGGCTGGGGCTGCATTTGTGTAAAATGCTACCAAGGACCCAGGGCTGGATCTCCAGAGAGGCTGGGCCTTAGGCAGTGAGAATTCCTGTGGAAATTTCCCATGTGGAAGAGGAAATAGTACTTTGCCAAACCCATTAAAACAGGTAATTGTGTAAAAATTCTCCAGGCTTTGGAGTATTCAGTGAAATCTGGGTGAGAAGGGTTGGTACCTCCAAGGGGACGTGGTGCCAAGCACTGCCCAGAGGAGCTGCCCGAGGGATCCCATGGATAATAATTTCCTGGCTGTATGTAGAGCAGGCATGCATGTCTCTCTCTAGGCATATTTACCTGGAGTATAATAGTCATAAAATTAGGAAGAAGCCAGTCCCTAGTAATTCACATTTGAACCAAGAATGAATCTGCAGGCTTACTGCTGCTTAACAAAGTGCATAATTTCACTCTTACTCAGAAACTATTTTGCAGAAATTGGCATCCTTATTACTAAGTTAATAGAAAAATTCCGATTGAACTCTACACGGCGTTTTTCCTATTACAGTAACATTGCAGAGCTCCATTTAGTAAAAACGAGAGCTTAAACCTTCTGACAATTTCTTCACTGAACTTCAATTCCACTCCAAGGATAACCATCTGTGAAGCTGAAAGGAGATGGGGCCTTTAAACCTTGAAATTCACAGGCTGGGGCTGCCCTGCCACTGAGCAGGGAACACACAACAGAAATTCTGGCGTTTTGGGAAAGCTCCTGCTCCCAGGTGGAAACCGACTCCCAGATCCAGTGGGAGTTTCACCCTGAACTGGGGGTGCCCGTGGTTTATTCTACCCTTAGTCTGGAGATGGCAAATGAATGAAGTGTGGCCATAATGTGCCAGACAACAGCTGCTCACTGCCATCCAAAATCCTAAATTAATCTTAAATTAATCCAAAATTTTAAAGCCACGACTGCTGAATTGCTTAATTAGACCCTTTCCCTTCATGGCAGGATCCAGGCCTGGGTGCAGCACCAATCTTCCTGGAAAACTTTGATTTCAGTGCTTGGATTTCCAGCTTTTGGCATCATGTAAAACACCACTGGTCCCTGGAGCTCCAATCGTACCTATTACCTGTCCAAACAAATTTCTGTCAAAGCACCACTGAAAGCTGTAACTACACACAGACGTTCACGCACGATCAAACCCGGCTGAGTGAAACTCCAGAATTCAAGAGATTTAAAATATTAAGAGAAATTCATACCACCCCCTTCCCTGTCAACACGGCTCCTCACGCTGTGTCCTCAAACTTGATAGCTAACTTATTATAATCAAGATACTCTTTACTTCTTCCAGAGACAAAATCCTGCCTATTCTGAGACTGGAAGAGAACAGTAATGACAAAGTGAGTTATTGTCTAGATCTGCCTTCCACTGCAAGCATAACTTGTGACTGATAGATCCTATTGTTATATTTCTCAAGAAGATCTGCAATATTGTTTAGTCAGTGACATGAAAAATGTGCCCTATAATTTCACAGTTCACAGCCATTCATTCTGAGTGCTGACACGGTGGAAATCATAATGTGGCATAATATTGTTATGCAGGATAAAGACAGAGGGTCTAATTAAACTCCCCTTAAATGCTACATTCATCCTTATTAATCAAGAATTCAGGATTCTAAAGGTAGTATCAAGGCAAGCTGAAATAGGTGACTGTGGCTTATTTGATTTCATGGAAACACAGATTTTCAATGCTATCATCCACAGCTTTAATATCAACATATTAAGTATGATTTATGCCAACAGAGTAGAGCAGTGGAAAATTTTAAGAACAGGATCTTCTGACAAGCATTGCCAGGAGGGATGTCAGCTTCAGGTGGCTGGGTTTGGGGCAAAACAGTGAATCATGGATTGAGAATTCCTGGGCCCCCTGCTTTAGGTGGTCTTTAATAATTTAATCCAGACACTTCTGCTATTTCAGAGACCAATCAAGGAGAGAGGGATTGATCTTATTTTTTCCCCTCTCAGGAGAGGGACACTGCTCTTCAGAACAGCCTCACTCAGTCTGGGTGAAAATCTCCTCCCTGCTCTGCCTCCTTTTCTCTACCAGGAGAGGACAAGGAAATAGAAGCTGTACCAACCTTTTTATGTACATTAACCTTTCCCCAAAGCTTGGCAACTGCTAGGCGGAACCAAGAATCCAAACAGGATAAGATATGAGCATGGACAAGGCAAGTATGGAAGCTCCCTCACCTGCCAGCAAGGCAAAAACTGGTAAAACAAATCTTAGTCCCATCTGGTGAGCGGGGATTGCACTGAAAATTAAGATATACAAAAGCAGAAAGCAGTAAAGAAGAGGCCAAATATCTGCCCCAAAAGTACAAAGAGGGCAAAAAGAAAGGTCAGAGGAGACTTAGAGGTCTCTCAGAGTGAGAGACACTGGGAGAGCTGGGGAATCAGGGGTGCCGGGGACCCTCCCCAGTGCTGACAGGTTGGTGCTGAATTCAAGCAGCCAGGGGATGCCTGTGAGGAACAAAGGGATGGAATAAAAGCTTGGGAGGCAGGCTCTCAACAGCTGCTCCCAGCTGCCAGGAAAAGCCCGTCCCGTTCCTCTGCAGCTCTGCCAGCCGAGCTGACAGAGGTGGAATTGGCTTTCCTGCATGGTCAGCATCAGGTGCTGCCCACGGTTTTTACAGGGCCTGGATTCCAGCTTTGGCTGGAATTTGACCTTTCAATTCTCTCAGCAGTGGGATTTCATTCCAGCCATTTGTTCTCTTCTGTCTCATCTCAGTAGCTCCCACCTGAGAATTTTTATTTTTTTTCTTTTTTTTTTTTTTTTAACCAGATGTTTCTTCCACATTCACATCAGCCTTGGTGATATATCCAGAAAGTGCTGGCCAGCTACAAACCATCTTCTGCTCAGGGAAAATGGGGCTGATTTCACTCCTGAGGCATTTTCACCCTTCCAGAGTTACATCAGTGTAGTTCTGGGTATGAGAGGAAAATAAAGGAGGTACAGCACCACTCCAGAAACAATTGTGCTTCTTTCCCTTATTGCTGTAGGCCTAAAGAGTTTGCTGTATGGGGAAAGAGGGGTCATTTACTTTGCTCAGTAAACAAAAAGTGGAAATCAGTTTGGCCAATCTGACCAAAAAAAAAAAAAACCCAAAAAACCCCACAATGCAAGTTTTTTCCTGTTTTTTCCCTTCAGATATTAGCTTTATGATAGTAAAATGCAAACACCACAATAATTACCTACTCAGATAGTACTAACACCTTCAAGGAACGGTGTCAGTAAAAAGACTGCTGTGTAAAATACTCTTGAACCAGTGGTTGACCACTGAGAACCTGCAATTACAGGTGGTGGTTGTGTAGCATGACGGAATTGCCCAAGTTCCTTCTTTCAGAGTTAATTAAATCTCCTCTTTTCTGGCATATTGGATACCCCAATACCTGCAGCTCTCCAGAGCTGGTGTTTCTGTGCTTCAGATTTTACAAAGACAGAAGTGAAAAAGCTTTTTTTTTGCTTCAAGCAGATTCCATCTCTCCCTGCCTTTCCATCTAACTTAAAAAAGAGAAAGGAAGAGAAAAACAATGTACACTGCCCAATACACAGCGACTTCAGATCCAGAGATGCACTACAAATTCCCAATGGCTGGGTTCAGGCAGGCCATAAATAAAACTGCAGAGCCAACTCGAGATGCTCCTGGGTATAACTTAGAGTGAAAAACTCTGGTGCTGCATGCTGAGAGCATGGCTCAGCCGTTCATTTTTAACAATGGAGCTATTCTTCTGTCTGCACAAGGAAAACAAATCTCCTGTTGTCAGGAATCAAAGACAAGTCCTTCAGACTCTAGGAGACACATTTAACCATGACTAAGTGTGTTACTTCCTAAGCATTCACTCTTTAAGTCATCCCATCCCTCTCTCATTATGTAGTACCTCTGGAAGTGATTGGAGTGTATCCCAAAAAAGCAAGTTTATTGACGTCCACCAGCAACAAAAGTGCTTTAAAAGGGCTTGATGTGCAACAAAGTATGCAAAATTGATCCCTTAAGTGGTTGTGAGCAATGTGATGTGAAGCCTCATCCTTGTTCACAGGGGGTAAGGGATCTCTGAAAAAATCCTGGCAGGAGACAAGAAAAAGGCTTTTTGAGTTGTCTTTGCAATTCATGGCTTATACCTTTGCCGTGGGGAAGGGTGGGGACTGGCAGCCAAGGGGAGGAACAGAAGTAAAACTCGCATTTTCCAGAGATTTCTCCTCAGTTTTCTCAACCATCAGAGATTTGGGAGAAACTCATTGAGCGCTGAATCCCACTTCAGTGTAGTTTCAGCCCTATTTTATACAATTTTAGACAGCCATTTTATTTCGTTTGGGCAAAAACTATGCAGATCGTGTTTGACACCAATTAGAGTTTGAAACATTTCCACTGACTCCCACCAACTCCACAGGCACCAACCCCAAAGTCAGGATGATCCAATCTAAACCAAAACATGTCCCAGTAGCAAAAATTCCCATTCCCAAAGTCATTGACCCGTCCATCGTCCAGCAGCTCTTGGTGAAAAGACAAACCATGCAAAGAATCATCAGGGTTGCAAGAGATCTTCAAGACCCAACCATCAACCAAGACCCAACCCTAAACTCCATCTCCAAATGTCACATCCAGACACCTCCTGGCTCCTCCAGATCTGTGTCCCCACCACCTCCCTGAGCAGATTATTCCAATGCCTGACCACTCTTGCAGTGAATTTTTTTCCAGTGTCCAATCTGAACCTCCCCTGGGAAACTTCAGCCGTTTCCTCTCATCCTTTCACTTGAGACAGAGCAGAAGAGACTCAGCTCAGCCTCCTCTGGGGCAACAAAAAGCCACAATCACCTTTAATTCAGCTGGGTTCAGCCTCCTCATTCCCCTGCTCTGATGCTCCAGGATGAAACCTCTTTAACACCCAGTTTGCAGTGCAGAAAAATGCAATTTATACCAAGACAAACAGAGTCTCTCTCCTTCCAGACAGAGCAGTAGCTGCTCTTTGGAGGTGCTGACAATAATAAATGACTTTGCTCTCATTTCCAGACTGGCAGGGCTTGGAAGTGGTGTCAGTGTCCCTGAGCTTCCAGGAGCCACTTGTGCTGTGAGGGGCAGCTCGATTCAGTGCAGATATAAATATTATACACAAATATACACCTTATTTACATCGAGGGCTTCAGAGAGTTCTGCAGCCTTTCATGTTCCCGGGAAGCTCGATGCAGTTTGGGTTCTAAGTTCTCCAGCTTCAAATGCTGCATTTTAATTCTACTTAATGAATTAGATATGCTTTAGAGCTGTAATAAATTTTTCTTGTGAAGATATTTCTGAAGCATTGAGTCACATTGCTTACTGAGAATAAATACTGAAACAATATGTTTACATAAATAATTTAAAATCCAAGAGCACAGTAGGTAATAAAAATATATTGCCATGATAAGCCACGAAACCAGAAAACAACGCTGCTCTAATTAAAAATTACAAATACACTGCAGTAAACAACTTATATACACATAGTTAAAAGTCTAACTATTGAATATTCTGGACTTGTTGAATCCCAAAAAAGGGAAAAATACTAAAACCAATCTCTTCACACAGTCAAATATTGAGAACCATAACTGTGTTTAATTAAGATCTACTGTTAATAATGGATTTCAGAGTGAGGTTCTTCTTTTAATTTCCCAAGGTAGAAAATGTTATTAAATTTGGCCTTTAACTTCTCATTGACATGTACACTTGAAACTTCTGATTAAAATTTCAGAGGTTGGGAAGAAGTACCCAAAATTAAACTCTCAAATCTGGCACAAAAATAACAATGATCCCTGATTAAGAAATCAAATTTCAGAAACTTCATTACTGTTCTATTAATAAATTGTTGGGTTATAATTAAAATGGGGTCTGCTGGATTTCTTTCATTTTTTAATTCTAGAAAAGACGGAAACCGCAGAGAGATTTAAATGCTTAAAAGAAAAAAAGGAAAAAAGAAAAAAAGAAAAAAAGAAAAAAAAGAAAAAAAGAAAAAAAGAAAAAAAGAAAAAAAGAAAAAAAGGTTAATGAATCTGAGAAATTCGACCCTGCTTGAACAGATTTTTTTTTTTCCTTTCTGGGAGCAATGAGAGTGGAACAAACACTGTTTTCCACCTCTTATTTCCAGGATGATACCTCCACCTGGAATTCCTCTGGAATGTTAACATCAGTGGGTCAGGGAAGAGCTGACACCGTGCAAGTTCTGCCACTCCTGTGCAGACAAACGGCCACAGCCTGAGGTCTCTGATTTTGGAGTCTTATTTTTTTCACTGAAACACATTTTTGCCAGCTTGGTTGAGCTTTGAAATGAAATTCTTCCTCAGCCTGCAAAAAAACACTTCAAGCTGAAGAATAAGAAGGAAAATTGCTTCAAAAGTACAGCTGTCTTTAGGAAATTTTACAAAGTAAGGCTTGTTTTTCAGAGATAAGTAATTTGATTCTGATTCAGATCTGCATTGTTCAAAGAATAAATTCAATCTAGTTGCAGACAATGGCAAAAATGGTTTCTCTACTCTTTTTTGTGGGTCTTGAAATGCATTTATCACGTTATATCTAGTAGAGTAACTAAATTTCCTGATTACAAATAATCAGCAGCTCCTTCTACAAGTTCTATACAGAAAAATTAACTAAAAATATCCCTGCAGTTAGCTACATTTCAGCTGTAATAGGCTGAAAAAAAGAACCCAAAGCCCACCAACATGAATTCTCTGCTGCTCTGCCCATGTTGAAGAGATTTATACTTTGTCGGGGGTGATGTACGTGGTTCACACAGCACAAATCTGACATTCATTGCTTCTTGCACACAAAACACTGCTCACTCGTGGTCATTAATATCCAATGGAATATCTCATTTAGGAGTCAGCTGTCCCTGCTCAGCCTTTATTTTGCCACAGTCATAGCAAGGCCTGAGGGCACAGTTACAGCCTGAGAACCACAAAGTTTGGTGTCTGTGCCCTAAAACTCCTGGACATTGGCCCAAACTCTAAACACACACCTGCCTGTAGGAGCTTGAGGTGAATATTTCAGCCAGATCCCAGCCAGTGAGTGGTTTTGGCCTTTTTACATGGAATTGTACCCTGTCTTTAATTGCAGATGCTGTTCTCATACCAGTCTGCCTTTTTCACTGCTGGTACCCAGGTGTTTCAACACCTGTCAGCATTAAAATATCCTTTAAAAATGCTGGTTTATGCTTTCCTGGTATTTTAGCAATAGGAGTGACAGGTAGTCAAATTAGTCTTTCCTGATGCATTCTAGCATTTCCCAGATTTCCATTACATTTGCATTATTTTCTCCTAACCACTTCCATTTCCATAGTTTCTTTATATGATCGTTCCTCATTCCCAGCCTGGTCTAGCTTAATTCTGCTCTTCTTTTCTGCACATAAAAGAAAGAAATTTCTTGCTTTTGGCTATAAACCTTCCATGTTTGGCTATGCAGATACAGTAAAACTTCTGGGAAAATTCTGTTTAGATGAAGAGTTAGTCAAGATTTGAGAGCTGAGAGGCAGACACTGTGAGATGTGGTGAACTGCAGAACAGGTTTATGTTACTTGACTGGTTACACACCACGTTTAAAGATAATTGAAGAATATCCAGTGACTCACTAAGTGCCCTTTAAATTCAGGGTCGATGTAGTTTGGAGAAATTCAGCAAAATCAGTAGGTCAAGGGGAAAATTTCAGGTAATAGCTCCTGGATTGTTGGTTTTGATAACTAAATCCTTAAATTTTCATGGCCTTTCTCTTTTAGCATCACAAAATCAGCTGTTACATGAATGAATGTTAGTTTTCCCATCTCCCATGAAAATACGTAAGTCATGGAGAACTTCAATAATTGTGTTTCTGAAAGTCAGTCCAAAACCCAAAGGAAATAAATATCTGTTCTCTGCACAAGCCAGGTTCTGAGCCAAGCTGCTGAGGGTCATATTGCCCTGTCTGACAGGCAACTGAAATTCCATCCATAGACACAAATTTTTGTGAATGAAACAAGGGATCTTTGGAGCAAAAGCTAAACTTAAAAATAAAAAATTATTCTATACATAAATCCATTTAGAAAACGAGGGGAAAGGTGTGTTAAGAATCATCCTTCAGATAAACTGGTATTTCTGTAGTAGAAGTCAAAGGAGAAAAACTGAGTTATTCATGTTATTAACAACATTATCTTTAAGGTGATGCAGAGAATTGAAACTTTTAATTATCTGCCTTGACTTTCTCCTCCTTCCTTGGAGATGAGCACACTCACCTGCTTCAATCCACCTCCTCATCATTCAAAGCCCAGCCCTTTGCAGTGACATTTCCACCAACACTTGTTACTGACAGAGAACATCCTCAGGATCAGCAGCTTTCTTTTTTGTAGGACAGTACATGTGTCAAACCTTCTTTAAGGATTGCAGGATCACTGCTAAATAACCCCGTGGCAGCAGAGAAATCTCTGCCTATGGTATGGATTGACAGAGCCATTGTTCAGCTGCAGCTTTGAAGTCGTTCTCACAAGGTGTTTATACCCTTTTACATACACTGAGACCTGGGGGAAATCATACTTACAAGGAGAAATGAAAAATTAAATGCAGCTGTAGGTTTTAGTGGTAGTGCCTAAAGTGTAATTCTCAAATGCTGAGAAAAGCTGTCTGGAAAGCCAATTGAGTTTTAGGGAAAAAAGTGGTTGATTTTTGGTTTTTCATAGAATCTAAAGCCAAAAGACCAAACCAGGTGGATCAAAATATAAAATGATGAGACTATGTAGTACCTAGATTTGCTCCCTCTGACATAGCGCATATGTGGGATTATATTATTACAGCACAGAAATAATAATTTATTTTCATTTATCTTGACAAGGCTAAATCTTAGTTTCCTTAACTTCAGTCTTTCACTGGGAAATATTTTCTCAGCTCTTGAAAGTGGGTGGACAGTCGTTATTTCACTGAGGGACATTATAAATGATCATAAACTGATTTAAACCTTCTGTAAAACAGATGAATAATTTCTTTACACATTTTGAAATTCTACACATCCTCCCTGGCTCTCATGAAGGAAGAATAATCAACAAGCAGGTTAAAAGTAATTTTGGAACTATGCAAACCAAGTCTATTGCTTGTGGCACTTGATTTTTCTGCTGTAGGAATCTCATGGTGTGGAAAATTATCGTTCCCTAATACAATCGTGTGTTTTCAACAAACTGACTCTCTAACTGCGGGAAAAATATAGATTGTAAATTCTTACTGTGTAGAGCCAAACAACCTTAATGTAATACTACATTTTGGCAATTTTTTTTTTTTCGACAGGCAAAAAAGGGCACGAAAGACATTCCCGCTCTGTGCTGGATGAAAATTGGAGGGCACTGCTCTCACCTGATGGTCTGGTGCTGCAGGGTGTCTGGGTCGGTGGCGTTCAGCGTTAGCACCACGCTGCCCACGGGGATGTTCTCCTGCTTGGTCACTGCCATGGGGTTCGGGTGGAAAACGGGGCCCTCGTTGACGTCCTCCACGGTGATCTGGACGGTGGCCGTGGAGCTGGGGCCGTAGGCGATGTCTGGGATCAGAGGGTCTTCGTTTTCCACCTTGATCAGCAGCGTGTGGAAGGCTGAAATCTCGTAGTCTAAAGGCTGCAAGACAGAAGATCGGAGGGAAAAGTGTGTTGGGTTCCACCGTGGGTGTTCTAGGAGAGCAGGCCTGAAGGCCTACAAAAGCATCTTCCCTAGGCCCGGGGGTAACCATGGAAACACTTCCAGGGCCCCTGAGCTGGGCTGGAAAAGAGGACCATGGGTCAGTGACCTTCTTGAGCAATGGCCCGGGAAGATTGTGGTCAGTGGCCTTATCTGGGATTATTTACACCTTCCCATAATAGGGGATATCTAGGGAATACTGCAGGTGACTGGGTGAAATCCTGGGATTTGATCTCCCTGTTTCTATGAGGTTCTATCCTGTTTGTGCACTGGTATTTGGGTAACCTGAGCTGTGCCATGAACGTCTTTGCCCTTCTCCATCTGCCATGCAAAGCCCTTGCCCGCCGTGATTGCTGCAAAAGTGCAAACAGTGCTTAACACTTTTTTGTTTTAGCCCATTGCAAGCTTGCAGATGGCAGAATTGGCCAGAAAGGGAGAACAGCACTCCCTGCACCTGGAACTTGGTCAGAGTTTAGGATTGGACACACTCAGTTCCAAAGGGCATTGAAGATAATGAATGAAATGGACATAAAAAACCCGTGGAGACATCCCTCTGTCCATTTTTTTGCCATACCTCGTAGACATAATTCAATTCTCATCTATACATGTTTATTTATATGTAGCATGTGTTTAACAAACAAATGAGTCACACTCAGTAGCTCCTCATGACAATAACACAAGCTGCTTTCTCAGCTCCTGTCTTGAAATCAAAGGCACTGCCATGGAAATACATTCATTTGTCTTAAGAATTGAAAATGCCTCTTCTGAAGCCAAAAGGAGAGAATTCTGGTACAGGCAGCAAACAGGGCTATTTTCTTTCTATTTTTTTAGTTTTCTGAGCCATAGGATTGTCTTCATACAAAAACAGGCAATAAATTTTCCTATGAGACTTCAGAAATGTGGGACCAATCCACTTTAGAACTGTGGATTCAGTCTGAATCCATGCCCTGGATTCTTGTTAATTCTGGTTACTGGATTCTGGTTACTTCCCTGGTATTTGCATGTGTTCTCTAACTGAGAACAAAATGGGGCCCTTGAATTCCAGGTGTATCTTCAGCCACAAACAAAACTTTGTTATAAACTCTCACTATTAATTGTGATGCTTACTGCAACAATGGCAATACAGACAGGAACAGGCAGTCCTTGTGATTAAAAAAATAAGGTTACTGTGACAGAAAAAGGGGTTATACACATAGCTTGGATAAGGGCTGGCAGCCAACTTTATATCTTTGGATAAGCTCTCCCTGCTGTGCCTTGTTTCGTGCAGCAAACCCAGGGGATGAACCTTATGGTGACAAAACAGGGCAGAAGGGAATTGTCCTTACCTTGACAACAGAGAGCATTCCCTCGTTAGTCTGGGGGTTGGTGTGGATCTCGAAGCTCTGCCCCGGGTTCCCGTTGATGATGGAGTAGACAGCTCTCCATGCCCCGGTGGCGGGGTCGTCCCGGTCACCCACAGTCAAATTCACGATTACACCCGTGACCCCCTCCTTCACTGTGGCCTGGAACTAGGAGAAAACACAGAGGAAATCATTGTTATTTCCACTGAGTGACCACACACACACAAAAAATATCCGAGGCAGCATTAATTATTTACCCCTACAGGAGGAAGATGGAATCCTTGACCGATACGGAACGTTACGGGGTTTGAATAATGCATCCTCACCTGTGAAATATGAGGCAGCACATTTCGGCTGCTCTCTGCTTAATAGATGGCAGATAAGCAGAGATGTGATAGGAACAGAGCTGGGGAAGGATCTGAGTGCAAGAAGACAGTTCAGCTCGTGTTACTGGAAAGTGAAGCGTGAAAATACCTGCAGTGCTGCACAGCTGCATATTCTGCCAGAAAGGGAACTGAGGGAAGAGGAACCTGACTCACACAGACCACTCTCCCCTTCAAACCTACTTTTATTTACAAACAAATCCAGTTTTGCATATCACGCTCTTTTTTTTTCATGAATTATCCCACCCACATTCATTTTTCACTGCGCCGTTATCGAGGCACTAAACAGGTCTCACAAAAACCATTCCCGGAGCATTTTTTGGAGGCCTTGCTCCAAGACACTCAAAAATAATTGGACCTCATGCTACCACTTTGTGTGCATGACTAAAAGTCAGCGCTGCTTTCTTTTTGCCGTGGAAGAATTTTTTATGACCTTGTGAAATGTGTTGCTGTACGATTCAACCAGCCAAGCCCTGTAAGAAAATTCTAGTTTATTCTCCATCATTCTTATTTATGTAGGAAAAACATTAAGCAAACCATTGGAAAAGCTTGTAAGGGTCAGACTTAATAACTCTCCTCACCTTTCAAGTACTTGGGGCTGACGTGCTAAAAGCACTGTATATAAGAGTGATAAGATAATACCTGCTTTAGAGGTGGATAAACCAGGCTGATAACAGACCTAATCCTGAGAAGTGCTGAACATCAGCACTGCCATTATAGATCATTAGGAAATCTTAGCATTTCTGTGGATTAAGCCTTCAAAAGTCCAAAATTACAAACTTTAATGACACAAAGAGGTTCTGCCGTGCGTGCGCTGCTTAAAAGCTGCATCGTTGGTGAAAATGCATCACTCAAGGGCAAGGGTCACCCAAGTGCCTTCAAGACCTGAATAAACTAAATGTCTTTTCCTCTGTCTTACAGAACACAAGAAGTCATAACACTGCAGAAGAGTTTGTGAAAATACCCAATGCAGAAAGTGGCATTTATTAATATACAGATTTCCCAATCTGGACAAATAGGAGGTAAAGTGGATTTCCTCATATGAAAATAAAGAAAATATGACTATGTCTTCCCTCTGTGTTCAGTTATCTTTTTTTTTTCCTTCTTTTTTCCCAATAGATTTGACTTACACTTCCAAACTCTTTTTCAATTTTTCTGTATAATTTGAGTGTATGCATTCAGTTCAAGCTTTCCAGCCTCAAACCTGATTTCATGAAAGTATGACATTAATAACTGGCTATTTCTATCTTCTTTGGTGTATCTAACAAAGAATTTAAAGATTCTTTTGTTTTTTATAGTTAATATGTAACAGGTTGTGATTGAGCTTTGTTTCAGACAGTTCATTAAGCTCATTTGCAGTTTAATTAACTCTAAATGATAATACAACAATATTTTCACTTGCTTTGAAACAAATTAAAAGGAAAACTCTATTAGGAGTCTTGGAAATAACAGAAGAATGATTACCAAGATTGTGTTCCTTCCAGCTCAGCCAAACGCTGTTGCTGTCAAGCAGACTTGGATACCTCTTACTCTGATTGAAAATAACCAATTAGCCCGATTGATATTTTTATATTATTCCATATTGTCTCAACTTGAGCATGCATAATATGAGACATCAGAACCAAAAGGGTCAGAATTTTTCCCACAGGTGTTCAGAACCCAACGATTTCCATTCAGCTGGATAAAAAGGTGACCAGACTTCAAGGAGCCTAATGCTAAAGAATCAAACCCTTAAATTTGACCGGGTATCTGCTCCTAATTCATATTGATCCTTCGGAAAAATCTTTTCCTTAATCCTCCAGTCTGATTCAATTAAGTGTTCAATACTCCCTGGCTCACCTTGGGAACTGTAAGAGCTGTTAGGGTAAAATATTAAAAGACATGGCTGTTTTATTCAGAGACATTATCGTGAAGCCTGTGAGAGAAATTTAATATTTTTACCCCACCAGAGCCAGACTGTGATGGAAAAGGTCGCCATGGTGTGCCAGCTAGTTCAAAAAACATGGAATGTCAGGCTGAGGATATCTAAATCAAGGATACTTCAGCTGGGGTTGGCTTTCTTCTGCATCCCTACTTTCTCCTTATTTAGGAAGAGCTCTGAGTAAATTAATTTGCAGAGAGAAAGGGCAGCTGGAGCTGGTGGGGCACAGCACTGCTGAGCTTCTGACTCCTGCGGGTCAGGGAAATGCCCACATCCCCAGGGAAAGGCTGTGCCGAGCCAAAGAATTCCAAGTACAGTGGTACCCTCACCCCTAGCATCCTTCCCATTTTGGAAACAACCGCGTAAACACAGATATTTGAAGCTGTCTGGAATGTTAGACTAAAATCTGTTCAAGATGGATGGAAAAGCAGAACGATCAGACCACAGAAGTTGTCAGAGAGGTCTACTCTGAATTTATAATGTGAAAAGTGTAATAAATCACAGATTTCTGATTGCAAAAGACACATATCTACTGTGAAATAGCGTGGCCGAGAAAAATATGGTGTATTTTATCTAGAAGGTGAACTCTTGCCTGTTCAGTCACCTTTATATAAGGAATAAACTTCCCAACATTTAGAAAAACCTGTTACACTTACACTGAGTCCCTTTCAAAAACAGAAGTAAAAAGGGAATTTTAAAACTATGAAAGGGCAAAAGTAAGAATTAGATTTAGAAAGAGAGAAAAGATAACCAAGGTTCCTCATATTTCACAGTGAAAGGTTTACACTCTCAAAGCACAGTGCTTTACTGGGAAAGTCTGAACCAGTGCTCTAAAATAAAAACCCCACGGTGGCTAACACAAATAATTGGATCACAAGTTAATTGATTTTACTCATTTTAAATATCTGCACATCCCCTAAGCACCACTATAAATTAAGAATAAAGGAGATGAGTTCAGTACTTTATTTAAACTGCTATCATTTGGACCCATTTTAACACTAATAACTTGGAAGGAGAACACCGTGGGCCAGGGTGGGTTTGCTGGAAGGAGCTGTGTGCATTTACTGCTCCTCAGTATTTGATTTGTGAGGTTACCCTGCTCTGTGGTGTGCCTCGCTGCCATTTATTGTGCTTATCATGAACACAGCCCAGAGATTTTAGCAATTCTGTCATTTTTCAAGTGTTAGAAACATAGAGGAGACAAAAGACCCAGCTCTTCTTTTTTCTGTATCCAAAATCTTGTGGCAAAATACACAGAAAACGGGCAGATAGAAACTTAGATGGAAACACTGAGTGAGCAGCAGTTAATGGGGAATGGAAAGATTTTGAGGAAATACAGTGATGGATGTAGATGAAGCGTGTGAGGCTTGTGAAGGTGCACAAATAGACTTTAAATGTAACAAGCCAGCAGTGTTTGCCATCGTGATGGGCTGATGGGAAGCAGATAAGGACACTGGAATTCTTGTGAGGGATCACCAGCGTGGTTCCACGGGGCGTGGAGGTCCTGGAGGGTGACAATGAGCAGCTTCTATTTCTGACAGCACAGGAGTCAGTGAAGGGATGGCGGGGAGACCAGAAATGTTCAAAGCAGGTGTGTTCAGATACAGCCTGAGCAGAGAGAGGCTCGGTCCACCCAACTGCACCTCCCTTCCCTGGATCTTGCAAGCTGAATTCAGGGGTTGTTTCCTGCCGGAGCCAGGATGTAACACCGAGCCAAATCCTCCTCCACGCTGAGCTCTGTCATGAACTGATGGGACATTGCAGTGGCAGCTGGCACTGACAGGAACATTCCTCTGGATGGTCTCAAGACAAACCGGTCTTGTCAGATTCCCACCGTGGGGCAGGTACAACAAAAAGATCACTTTGTAAAATGTTATCACCTGATACTCCAGGCACTGACCCCACCTCAGTGTCAAACACAGCTGGAAAGGGTACCCAGGCCGTATGAAATTCAGATTCTCACCTCAGAGCCTCATTTAAAGCTTCTGAAGTAAAGGAGATTCTGTTTACTGATTTCTCAGAGCGAAGGGATGAACGTAACTGCATCAGAATCACCTGAACCTCTCCTGTCCAGCAGCAGCGTGAGCAGGTGGGAACAAGACCTTTGTGAAGCCACTAAAAAACTGCCTCAGAGGGGCACTGACACCCAAATTACAGAGCTGCCACCAGCAGCAAACACAAAGCAAGACAAACGTGCCTGGGGTCGGTGATCGCTGCCCAAGGGCTCATTAAGATTCTGCACGCTGTGATTCCCAATCAGGAACAAACAAATTAAAACTCTGTGTCAGTTTGCATTTATCAGGGTGATATTCCAGTGGAAGGTATTCTGTGTTGCTATCGTGTTTGTTTCCTCTTCCATATATCATAAAAGATGGAAAATAATGGGATGTATTAAGTCATATGTCTCTGTTAGAAATTCCACAGAGAAATTGCGTTATTGCAATTATCTCCCCCCACCGAAGCCCGCTGCCTTTGTCACCATATTTTGTCTAATTTCTTGAGAATGTGATGACAAGTTGCAGAATCTCTTGCCACCTCTCTGCTCTTTGTGCCTTTTCCCTTGCACGCTGCCATTCAGTACATGCACCTGAGCTCCCAGCGTTTATTTACTCAGGAAACAACGCATTTCCCACAGCTCTGCACCTGGAACACCTCCAGGTGCAAACGAATCTTCAGAGCGCTCACAAAGCTTTGCTTTCTGGATCAGCCAGAGCCTCGTAAATGTCAGAAATGAGCATTTCTGGTGGAATTCAGTGGGTGACAAAGCCCAGTTTGCCAGAGAAGGATGAACCAAGCCCCTGGCGCTTGAGGCAGGGGAAGTAGAGGAGCAAATACTTGGCACAACATTTGTGCCTTGACCAAAGTGGTGCTGCTGATTCTGCAGCCACCTTGCCTCCCATCCCAAGGGCCCGGGGCGCTGCCCCAGAGGGCTGGAAAACTGCACCTGAGCAAAATCTGTTTATACCAAGCCCTCCATGCAAGCCATTTAATGGAAAATGCTGTGGTCAAGGCCAATTTAACTTGGTGTTTCACCTCCCTAATCTCTTCTGCAGATTTCAAAGGTATTTTCCCTCTTAAGACTGTGCACAGCCTTTGCTATGTGGACACAAACAGCGGCTCTATTTCACTACAAAAATATCTGTATAAAGTAATGGATTAAATTGATGTAAGCTGCACACCAAGCAACACATGAAGCACTTGGAAAGCCATTTAGATGAAAGACACTACATAAATATAAAGCATAATCATGGTATGACAAGGATTTGATGGTGTAAACGAGATGCAAAGCAGAAATTATAGCTGTGAGTCACCTAAACAGGCTTTATTATTGTCATTGTCTTACTGCCATAATGCTGGCTTGTAGGCACCGTGTTATTTCTTAACTGAAAGTGTTTCTTTCAGCTTATTCTGTATTTTTTCTGAGTGCATAATATTCTTCCACCTCTCTGGTGAAATTGTGAAAAGAATTCAATTGTAGCTTAGAAAAAAAACCCAAAAACTAACAACTTTTCAAATATATGAAATTGACCATAATAATTTTGGATGCGTTTTCAGTTTTTACTTTTGAATGATTTTTCACAGGCTCTGCATTGTAAATGCCTTGTGATCTTTCAAGGCACACACCAGTTACTTTACAAAGTAAAAACAGGACTCAGTAATGAAGGATTGAATGAATATTTTTGTCTGCAAAATCTTTGTCTGCAAGTCTGCAACAAGAGCAACCAATCCAAAAGATCAATTAGGTAAATGGAAGGCTCAGGATTCAATTCTGCTCTCAGTGGCATGGCTCTGAATTTGTGTTTTTTATAGAAAAACACAAAGATGCTTAAAACCACTGATATCAATCATGAATGAGCAACAAAAAAAAGGAAGTTTCAACATGGCTTCATTTTGCTCTGCCGTTCATCAATTTGTTTGGAAAAGTACTCAAACAAAGAAACAAGAACTTATTAATCAGGCTCCAGGTAAAAAGTCCCTCTGGGAGCGGTTTTCCACCGGATTAAAGCCAAGATATTTCTGGGGCTGAGACCACTTTGGGAGCTCTTCAGGTATTAAAATTCCTGATTGAGTGGTTTGATCAAATGGGTTAGAATGCAAAAAAAATGGGGTAAAATGGATGGAGGGATGGATGGAGGGATGGAGGGAGGGATGGAAGGAAGGAAGGAAGGACCTGCTGGGTGCTGCAAGAGCTGCCTGTAGGGTTGCCAGTGTGAAGGGTCCTTCTATCCCCCTTGCAGACACCATAAATCTTAGAAAGCTCTGGAGGATGGACAGAATAAGATCCTCACAAGATCCATAAATTAATTTACAGGACTTTCTTCCTGCTTCTTCCCCACAGCAGTGCTGAAAGCCAATTCTGAGCTGACTCTGGTTTCAATCCTCTCATTTCTGTGCTTGCAGAAGACTAAAAAGCCACTTGGGGACTGTAAATAAGTGATGGTGAAGGTTATTGAAAAATAGCCACTTTTTGGAATTATTTTGAAGACTTTTGTTTACACAAGATTCTGCCTCTTTCTCAGCCCAGCTCAGGGCCTCACTGAGCAAAGGCAAAAAGATAATTCTAACATGGATTTATCATATGTTGAATGCCTGCTTCAAAGCCTGTTACCTCCAGGTATACATCAAATGTCTGAAGATTCTGAAGGAAGACAAAGATGCTCTCTTGGTTTTTTTTCCCCTGAATATATAAATAATTTAGAAATGATTCATTCTTTTTTCACTTTCTCAGCTATAAATGCAAGGTGCATTCAGTTTTTTTCTGGAATAAATCAAGTACCCACAAATAATTGGACACCTCCAGAATGATGGTTGTATCATAGAAAAACAAATACTCCTTCTGCGGGTGGACAGAGCACAGTGAAAGGTCACTGTATTTATTACATTTTAGGTACTTTTGAGAAAACCTCAAATAATGATGTTATTTTCTGAGCTATAAAAAATTCTTTCACCACAGGTAGAACAAACCTTATGTTTAAAACAACAGCATGAGAGAAAATGATGATCTGAGCAGGGCTGAGGGAGCAGCCTACACCTATTCACCTGCCCAGGGAGCGGGGAGAGCTCTGCCTTTCACATTTATGAGGCCCCTTGTGCTGAATTCCCAGCTCCTCTCATTTCTTCCTCAGTGCACTTCCCATCAAGGGCAGTGTTAAGCCTGTATTCTTCCTAAGATGCTGGATGTCTTCTTTAAATGGAAGGAACTTTAAATAGAATACACCTCGCTGGATTTTTCTCTCTTTTGCATCCACTGGGTTTCAAAGCAGGAAGGCTTTGCAGGATTTTTCCCCCCACTTATCCTAACGATGGTGACAAGGGAAGGGAAGGAGGCTTTGTAAAATGGTCCTTTTCCATTTTTAGCAGAGACTTTTTCACACCCAAACCAACTTTTCTGATGCTGAAGGTGAACGTCTGAGCAGACATGGTGGAACTTGCTGATGCTGCCCTACTGAGAGGAAGAACTGGAGGCTCAATTCTGCAAGGAATTCCTACAACAGCCAGTCCCAGATACAGGTGGGGTGTGTTTGCTTCACAGCTCAAGACCCTTAAGCAACAAATTCCTCCTGCTGCTTCCCAGAATGTCACATTTCTGGGGCCTGGACACGGAATGTGTTCAGAAAACACATCCTCGTTCACCGTTGCAGTTGTTACCTGTACCACAGAGGAGCCTGCAGAGCAGGAGAGGTGAATTTACTCCTCTCTGAACAGTGAAGTGGTGGAAAAAAGGAGAATTTTATGACAAAATAGAGATTTTTTTTTATTATTTTTAATTAGCATTAACACATGGAGAGAGCAGTTAATCTGTTAGAAATTTTGGGAGATTGAGGGGAGCGAAGGAGGAATTTCTCTAATGGCTTTAATTCTGCTCCCAGGTATAAATAAATGCAATGTGGCCCCAGTACTGATGGGCAGAGAGCTGACAAGACCTTCAGCAGATGAATCCTACTGATGACTTTTAAATTATTGTCCTATTTACCCTTAGGAAGTAGACAAGGTATGAAAACTGTATTTTAGTGCTGTACAAAAGCACTAAACTAATGAAAGTAAAAAAAAACCAAAAAACAAAAAACTCAACACAAAAAGAAAGGAATGTTTCATCCTCAAATGATGAAAGAACAAAAATTTTCTAGATAAAAATCTAAAGGCATCTTGTTCATCTATTGTGGTACCTTAATATTTCAAGACTGAACACCAGTTTAAGACTCCGGGTCTTTGCAGAGAGGTGGAAGTGGCAATGAAAATGAGATTTTCTCCATGGCAGAACCTTTGGCCTGGCTGAGAAGCAGCAGCATAAGCATCCAAAGGAGCACTCCTGCCTCTGGTGCCCCGGGAGGGCCCTGATTCCAAAGCAGGGAGCTGTTCTTTGTGCCAGTCTCCAGCTGACCAAGGCCCCAGCTGCCAACAACAGATGTTTTCACAGTGGTGGAAGTTCTTGCCAGGGTCTTTGCTGGGCAATGCTGAGCAGCCCCACTCCAGGCATTCAAAGCAACTTGTATCTCCAGAATATTTCAGCTACAAATTTCATCGATTCCCCAAACTTCTGGCATTTTAGGTTGTGCCAGCTGATGGGGATGAGATGCCCCAGATTTACAAGCCCCTCCAGCTGAGAGCTGTCTGAAGTTATCCCAGTTTGAAAACTCTATTTTGGAAGCAGATAAGAACTCTGCAAGGTTTCACACTGTTCCAGTGGAAGCAGGAGGTGCAGATGGAAGTTTACAGGCAGCATAATCTGCAGTGATACAGAATCTGTCTGAATTTTAAAAATGAAATCTCGAGCCAGCATTTTGTTTTCTGTGAAAAGCTGAGGGGGAAAAGGAGAATTTGGGCTGAACACTCCATATTTCAATCCATCTGAACACAATAAGTCTTCCAAGTCTGCTGACAAAGTGATGAATGAAGTCTACTGCACATAGTTTCTTCTACTGGATATACAGGATTTTTTTTTTTCCTCAAATTATCCAGTCTACATCCAGTTGGCTCAACATTCATTGAGCAAAACATTACTGCTCTATCAAAAAGCTATGATACAAGAATAATCATTTAAAGATCAGAGACATTAAGTGAACTCTCATGATTAATGATCTCTTTCCTTTTCTGTTTTCCTCTCATAGCAGAAAAATCTTTATTATATCCTGAACATCCAGGTAAGCACCGAGCCCTCATTATCCAGGATGGGAACAACAAAGACCTGGGGCCTCTAACCCTGTCAGCACTGAAAAATGCTGTTTCCAAGGTCAAGAATGAAGAATAATAGATATAAATGCAGCAGATTTGACTAATGACTGTGGGTGGTGTGGGCCTCCCGACCAGCACTGAGGGGAGCACCCCAAAGGCAGGCAGGGATCTCACTGGCAGCTGGGGTGAACCTGCTCAGGAAACTCTGAGATTTAAGCAGATACTGCAGCAACAGATGTGTGGTTTGGCATTGCACAGCTGTGAAAAGGTCAGGAAAAATCACAGCTGTGCTAAATGGATTTATTGCTTTCTGCTTTAAGGATACTGATGGTCTCCATCTCCCACCACCCAGCTCCTCTTGCCAGTGCTCATTTCATCTTTGCTTGAAAGAAAAATATTTGTGATAAAGGAAAAGGAAACATTCCTCTTGTGAGTGCCCGTTGTGTGCTTATTTCTTGCCTAGAATGGCACAGAGGGAACATTCAGGGCCCTTTCATTTTCTCCCCGGTAATTTATGTTTTCCTACCCAAATATTCTGTGTACACACATCCTTCTGGAACACAGACCCCCCTGCAGCCTCAGCTGGATGTGCTTTGTGCAAATGGTTAAGTATCCATTTGTTCCTTTTTTATTAATAAGGAGGACAAAAAATGATCTCAAGGTATTTTTCCATCCTGATGCTGAATTCTCTCTGAGCTGTTCAGAGGTTGGGGATGGCTGGCAGTGCTCCCCAGCTGATGGTCTGAGCACTGAGGGGTAGCAGGGAGCTCAAAACAGGCCCAGGTTCTACCCCGGTGCTCTGGACAGAGGGAAGGGGGGCACAGCCACACACAGGGAATCAGCCTGGCAGACCTGCCTTGGGTGGTGAATGTGCTGCCCCTGCCAGTACCCAAAGGGACCTCAAAGAGGCTGGGGAGGGGATTTTTGTGTGGGCATGCAGGGATAGTGTTGTAAGGCACTCAAATTCTGTCATGGGCCCCAGCCAAGTTATGCTCAACTACCTTATCAGAGACCTCAAGAATTCGTTTAAGCTACAGAAATGTAAACTGTTCTAAATTGGGAAAGAAGCTGCTGGAAGACAGGATAATAGAAAGGCAAGAAAGCAGATAAAAAGAAGGACGGTGCCATCCTGGACTAGAACCAGTCAGGTTCTCTGAAAGGTGCATGCAGAGCATGGACAGCACAGAAATCCAATGGGATCTGTGATCGTGTGAGCTACAGCTGCAGAAATGTATAAAAACAGTGTCATGTAAACAATAAAGGGCTCTTGTGAAATCGCATTGGTTCGTGGTACGAGGGTCCCGACAGGACAAGGGGAATGGCTTTAAGCTGAAGGATGGCAGGGCTGTGTGGGATATTGGGAGATAATTCCTCCCTGTGAGGGTGGGCAGGCCCTGGCACAGGGTGCCCAGAGCAGCTGTGGCTGCCCCTGGATCCCTGGCAGTGCCCAAGGCCAGGCTGGATGGGGCTTGGAGCAGGCTGGGACAGTGGAAGGTGTCCCTGCCCATGGCAGGGCGGGATAAGATGTTCTTTAAGGTCCTTTCCAACCCAAACCATTTGGGGATTTCAGGACTCTATGATCAACCAAGGGTCTGGTTGTTGTTCCTGGCGGGGCCATCCCTGTGAGGTGTCCTGGGGGTGAGAGGCTCCACCCCGAGCACAGAACTGCCCGTGCTGGGGCGGGGGAGAGCAGGCAGCACAAGGCACCTCCCCAGCCACTGGTCACCACAACTGACCCCTGCTGGGGTGAATTTGTGCAATTCCCTCATCCTGATCCCAGCTAACACTGTGGGGTGCCTGGAAATCCTTCCAGGATTAGGTCCTCTGATTCCAGGCACACCAAATGTCTCATGCAAATAAAGGCGATTCCCAGGAAATACAGGTGGCACCAATAAGATTAAAAATAATTTGGTATCATCTTCAGTTTATATCACAAAGCTTTTCCTCAGGGTTGAATGTTTATGAAACCAGGCCATGTATGAAGAGCCAGGTTTATTAAGAGACTGTGCCATTCCTCTGTTTTAAGACTGGTTCCCCTTCTCCTGCAGAAACCTCCATGTAATGTGCTCATACATCTGCATCAATATTGCCACACCGAGCTCTTCCCAAGGACAGCCAGTACAGGAGGAATTAATTGGATCCTAACACACATTTCTAGATACAGATTTTTCACCTGAGCTTGCCACTTCTAGGGGAAATCATTTTAAGGGACAATAAATAGCACTTTATTTCTGTACACAGCAGTGTGATATACTGTAAGCAGCCACCCTTCCTCCCCTCGGAAGGCAGAAAAGTGCTGTGCTTGCAGCTACCTCAGAAACATCTCCTATTTCTTGCTTCTGAGTAAGCTCATAATTAGAGTAGAAACACGAGGAACCATTTCAATGGAGCTGTAAAACTCCAACAGGAGGGGAAAAAATAATCTATTTGAGGTTAGAACAAAATCTTTTTTTAATCTGGCTAATGCTACTTTTGTGCTGATGCTGATCATTATATTTATGACTAACTGTGGGACATTCCAAAGCATTGACACCTGACTTCACTTACTAGAAAAGCAATCACTTGCAGATATTCAACTTGGTGATTAATATGTAGATACCTAATTTTTAGTGGATTAAACCATGTTGTATCAATTTGGTGGTCTTTAGGATTTATAATCAAACCCTGACGACATCTGATTAATGCCAGCACAGGCTCCCTGAACCTTACAATGTTCTTGCTCCTTTGGAGCTCGGATCACAGCAGGCTGATTACCCCCTGATTATCCTGAGTAACTGGGGTCAGAGGTTCGCTGGCACCACAGAACACTTTTAATTCAATCAATTCAGTTAGTGAAGCAGTTGGGGAAAAAAAAAATAGGAAAGATATTCCAGTTGCTGTAACACAGCATTAGAAAAATTGCCCAGGACTTCTGTGCTCCTACTGATGAGCATTTTTGCTTAATTTCTAATTTAGTATTCTGCTGGGGTTTGCAACTTCAATTACTTGTGATATTTTCACTCAAAGTCAGGGGCACTGAGCTTGGAGGGAGGAAGGGAAACCCGAGGGAGAAAAGTTGCCTGCATTAAGCTGGAAAATAACCTTTGTGCCAGCCACACACACGCTGGCACGGCTCAGCTGTGGCTTTCCTGGTATCCACTCTATTGGTAACTCACAAAATCCTCCTGGTTCTCACCACGGGTCCTTTCTGCCACTGCCAGATTTTTGGTCTCCTTTCACTTCTGGTGGATTTTTAATATTGTTTAGCTGAGAACCACTTCATTTTTCTTGTGAGCAGAGAGATTTTGATGGCTTGTGCCACACCCCAGTGCTGATTTCAGACAGCCCAGAGCCCTGGTGGGTGCTCGGAGGAGCTGGGGAGCTCATCAAAGGCACCTCTCTCTGTCTCAGCCACCTGCAGCACCAAGTGCTGCGCCTGGGAGGAAACACAAAAACCTCCTCTGCTCCCTGGAAACCTCGAGGCACTTCACATCCAGGAGCTCAGTTTGACTCCTGCTAGTGAGGTTTGCATCCTGTGTAGCCATCCTGAGTCTGCTGGCACACAAATATTCCTTTTGTGCCACAGCCAGACTCTGCCTCCTGACCCCGGGTGATTTTCACAGCTCCAGGGACTGGTGATGGTGCACGGCCTGCTCGAAAGGGGCAGTAGAGGATCTAACAAATGTAAGGGACACTGATGCCATCATGATTTTTTGCCTTTTCTTTTATACCTCTTTTATGTACCTTTGTGGCCTTTTGTATTCTTGGTGGTTCTTTTAGCCTACATTCCTAGACTTGATGTTTTGTTGAGTTGGGAGACCGAACATCTTGGAGGCCTCAGACACCAAGGTCCTCTCTGAACACATTTTGTAAACTCAAAGATGGGTCTGGCCAGGGGAGGGTTCCTGGGGAGGGGGTTCACTTGGCCTCACTCACTGGGGAATCTTTGATAGATGTGCTGATTTGTAACACCTATAATTCTATACCCGATCTATCGTGGGGGTGCATTTTGGGGTGTGCATTTCGATGTGCATGTTGGGAGTGTTCCACCTGCACAGAGCGCACCAGGGATCCTTGGAATAAATACCCAGGGAAAAACCCCTTTTTCCCTTCTAACTGTGCTTGGCTCTGGTTTTAAGAACAGGGGTCAAGGCACCAACACCAGATACAGTAAATTTGCACCTAACGTGGAGCTTCAGGCCAGTGAAAAGGGAGCAACACACAAAACCACGTTCTCAAAGACAGAAACAAGACCCCAGATGATGCCAAGGGCAGGAGGAGGAAGTATCAGCACGGGCATCACGTTTGTCCTGGCAAAGGACTCCAGGTGTTACAACTCCCCACAACCCCCTGAGCACAAACTCTGGAATGAAACCAACCTCATGGCCCAGAGGAGCAAGGGAATGGTGAGAGAAACAGCAGGAAAAGGGGTGGGAGCTCAGAAAGGTGTGTACAACACTTCTGCATCTGTCCTATTATCACTATGGACAATTTTCTTAGAGTTAAAGAATGTTTGTTTGTTTCAGTAATTCAATTGGAATTAATGATTCTTGGATTAGGATGAATGTAGATTAGTTTTCAATTTTACTAGCAATAATTCTTGGCTTTATATATAAAGTGGGCTCCCCTCTGCCTGTCAACAAGATTTTGAGTGTAAAAATACAAAATCAGGGTTAGCCATTATCTGCAATGCTTCCTTAGATATTAAAGCAACTTTCCTGAGCAGAATTCCTTAATAAAGAAAATGAAGTCTTACACCTCCGTTTTCTCTGCAAGCAGCAGAAAGTTGCAATTTAATTTTCTGCTTGCCCACAGAGAAGATCCATTTTCTGTATGTTCCTTTGGGGTCCTTTGGAATGAAAAATGCTATATAGTTATAAAACATTCCCTTAATGAAGCTCACTCTCAACTATCCCTGGAATTGATGAATTCCCTCCTGAACCCCTGTGCACATTTGCCCACAGGACAAACCCTGGCACAGCTGTCAGGATTCCTCACCCTAAGAGAAATCCAGAATGGGAGCTGCAGGACAGAAATTTGGTGCTCTAGAGAAGATCCCACGTGCCTAAATGGGACATAAATTTGGGAACCTACAGACAGTGCTTATAGAGCCCCACACAGTGCCTGCAGCCTCTCCTTTGTGTGTGAAATATTCTCAGCCTGTTCTAGTACAAAATCCAAAATAAATAAAAAGACAGCACCCAAATGACTTAATCAATTCTCCGCATCAAACACAAAACCACAGGTAGAGAAGAAAACAAACAGCAGCAAAATCCCATTGCATCAAAACCCTCAAAATCTATACTCTCCTCTCCTCCTGTGCTGAGGATGAAAGAAGAAGAAAGCACAGACAGCAGATGTTGGCTTTGTCACTGGAAAAAGAATTGTGGACGATAAAGGGGATTTTATGTTGTGCAAACGGCAAAGCTCTCTTGAGAAGTGCAGGAAGTTGCTCCACATGCAGGGCAGAATTGTTGGAATTGTTGGAATTGATGGAATTGTTCCATCTGCTCAGCCCTGGGGAGCCCAGGCTGGGTGACAGCCCCTCATTCCTGCCCACAGGGGAAGGCAAAGAGCTACGGGAGAGGCAGAGGTCTGAAGGACATGGCCTAGGGTAATTCTGAGTAATTCTGAGTTAGAGGATTGTCTGGGTGTCACCTGCACAGGGACAAGGCCAAGAACTGCTGGGCTTTCACTGCAAAGCAAATCCTCACCAGAGATGAGGCAAGACTTGTCACCTGCTGGGAAGATGAAGGACTGTGGAGGATTGCTGGGAGATCACAGAGATTGGAACCTAAAAGATCTTAAAGGAAAAATAAGCAAATACTGGAAATTATACAAGTAGGAGGGAGGAGTTTGAGGATATCTTCATATCCCTTCCCTGTAAGCTTCATGAGAAGCCCAAATCCAAGAATCTATACAGAGCAAAACCCATTTGTCTGATTTTCTAACATTTTTAAGGTTCGTGATGCTCATGAACAGCCAGGAAGCTCGCTGAATTGCCATGAATTTTTTTTTTCTGTGCCCAAAACCAAGTGATAGGAAAGAATTTCCTAACTGAGATTCCAGTCTGAAACTCCCCACCATCCAAGATTTCACTGTGCTGGGTTTGGTGCTGACAGCTGGAGACACAGGCTGGAACTGCAAAATCACATTTGCCCTCCTTACTGCAGATAAAAACTGAGCCTGTAGCTTTCCTAGCTGGTCATGTCCTCTCTTGGCAATAAAATGTAAGGAAAGGGGAGAGGAAAATAACTCTGATCCCAGCTTGGGGAAGGATCCAAAGGGGACAAGAGTGGCAGCACCAGATATCGAAATTTAATTGTTTTGAGGCTGCGACATGGCCACTGTAGCAAAATTCCTGCTCCACTTAGAACTCCTCCATTTTTATTAGTGAATTAAAACTCTTCCCGTGCAGTCCCGCAGGAACAAACTGCTCCTGCCAAGCAGACAAGATTTCTGAAGAAAATCATGCTTTTAAAAAAATCTCAGCCATTACTTCATCATTTTCCTGAATTGTCTGGCAAAAAGGAATTTAAAGGCCTGCATTTAAATTCTGGAGCAGCTATGAAATGAAGAAAGCAGATTGATTTGCATTCTGTTCCACTCATCTCTTTGCCAAAGTGATTTTTATTAAAAAAAAAAAAAATTAAAAAGACTTAAAACCTACAATCTGAGCCCGAGAATTCAGTTTCCAACATCAAACCATTGAATTTTTTTTTTATTTGCTTACAATATAAACCCTTAGAAATAGGGTTTACAGAAGAAATGCTGCCAGAACCCCTAGAACGTGTCATCCACTCGTTCCTCACATGGAATTTAAGCAAAATGCCACCCTTGCCTTGCCAACAAACACGGAGTGCGACAGGCTGAGAGCGCTGTCTGGGGTTTTTATGCTCATTTTTTTCCATGGCAACGTCTCTGTTTCATGTGCACAGTTTCATTCCCTCCAATCTCTGCGTTCTCTCCTTTGGTTCATCCCTTCCAGGACCTCCTGCCGTGCCTCCACTCTGCTGAGAGGCACAGAGAGCACTTTTGGGGTGTCTGGGGCAGTGACACCACTCCTCAGCCAAAAATTCCACTCCGGTCACACCCAACCTTACCACCCCTCCCACCTTCCAGCCATCACCTGCCCCTTCCTTGGTTTTCCCCAGCCTCCAGCTGAGGAATTGCACTGGCACTGTCAATCCAGCCCAAAAAATCACACGCAGCTGCTCTGTGCCACCTCGTCCTGTCAGGGACAATGTCCTGGGAGTCCACCTGCCCAGACTGCAAGGGACATTTCCACTCGGATCCTGGGTGTCCCCACGCCTGGGTTTTGTGAACAGCCTTGAAGAGATGGGATTTAAATTGTATTGAGGGTATTACTCCTAAGTGAATGAAGTGGAGAGCATACTTCTCATTTATATCCCCAGAGTGATAAATGGGAGAGTGGAATATTTTTTTTTTTTTTTCTAAAGGCAAAGAAAATGGGAAACCAACACGGATTTCAGGCACATGAGAAATAGCTTATGAATTTAGATGATAGTTCAGCAGAAATAAATTGTACATCTGTTCATTCATTTCAATAAAGCAGGGAAATGACACGCTGCTGGAGCCTTTGGAGAATGCTGGTATTTTTAAATTATGATCCTATAATAGTAGCATTAACATTTGTAATGCTGCCCATACTTTACAAATTTAAGAAAAATAAATTTATGGGATAAATGAGCTTCAACCTATAGTCTGGACTCTGGGCATTTAAAAGTGAATGAGGTGCTTGCTGAATAGTCCCAAATTATTTCAGGAAAGGCTCTACAACAGCTTTCCATGTAACACAGATAATCCTCTCAGTGTGTGTTGATAAAGCACGCTTATTATTTCTGAATAAATAATTCAGACGTGCAACATGTGGCTGAATTTCTGCTGACTAGAACTCCAGCCTGCATTTATAGGCAGCTAAAGTGGAGTGTTTTCCTTAAAAGTAGTCCATTAAAGAAACCAGCGAGATGCTTTTCCTGGCTGTATGGATGCACGGCAGCATGTCCTACCTTCTGCTGAATTCAGGCAGGAATAGAACCTTTCCCCTGCATCTCCCATGACACAGAAGTTAGAAGTGGAAAAAGTTGTGAGCTGAATGCTATTGCCTCACTGTTACCATTATTTACAAAGCCAACATTCAAATTTAAGAAATAAAACAGTGAGACTGCAGGGGATGGTGCATTTTGAAAGCTGATGTTTTGATTTTCCAAACTGTATCTCCCTGGGAAGTAGTAAATTAGGGGTTCAATAATAACTGCCGTGTTCCCTTTAAAAGCACAATTATTAAGATCATTAAAATTTCCTTTTAATCGATTTCATGAAAGCAATTGCTGCTGGAGTAGAGAGCATCTAACACTGATTAGTTGCTCACATATTGCTCTTTGATCAACTGGGATAACCCTCATTCGAGGAAGGGGAAACAGGCAACTCTGACATCCTTGAGGAGTGGAGAAGTTCAGCTAAAATCACATTTCAGAATCCCAGACCGTTCTGTAACGTCCCAACACCGTTCCCCACCAACCAGAGGAGTGCAGGCTGAGCTGTTTGGGCCTCCCAAAGCAGGGATTTCCCAGAGGTGATGCTGGAGCCAGCTCTGCCGGGAGAGGAGCCCCCGTGCTGCCATCCCTGGTGGGTTCCACCGTGGGTGTTCTGGAAGAGCAGGCCTGAAGGCCTACAAAAGCATCTTCCCTAGGCCCGCTGGTAACCATGGAAACACTTCCAGGGCACCTGAGATGGGCTGGAAAAGAGGACCATGGGTCAGTGACCTTCTTGAGCAATGGCCCGGGAAGATTGTGGTTGGTGGCCTTATCTGGGATTATTTACACCTTCCCATAATAGGTGATATCTAGGGAATGCTCCAGGTGACTGGGTGAAATCCTGGGATTTGATCTCCCTGTTTCTATGAGGTTCTATCCTGTTTGTGCACTGGGATTTAGGTAACCTGAGCTGGGCAATGAACGTCTTTGCACTTCTCCATCTGCCATGCCAAGCCCGTGCCCGGCGGGAATTCTGCCATCCCTGTGTCCATCCAGCAGCACGAGAGAGCGGCCCTGTGCTCGCTGCAGCTCCAGCAGGCTGCCAAAAACAACCTCAACGGGCAGTCCAGGTAAACAAAACTCTTTGTAATTTGGTTCTCTGGTGAATACAGGAGGACTGAAGAAAAGAAATACCCCTGGGACACCGAGGCCCCCTGGGTGAACGCTTCCCGTCCACAGAACCCGCACAGATTTATTGATTGGAACTGCATTTTTTAATCATTTGCCTGGAGGAAAGAAAACAGTTCCCAGAGCCTGTCAGCCAGCCCCAGCACGGGGCATGATAAACCTGTTGTGCCAGGAATATCAGGCAGTGCCTATGTCACAGGAAAAGGACATTAAAGAGTTCAACATCTGCAGGCAAAGCTGAATTTATTTACTTATGGCTTCAATTATTATTTAAGATGGAAAACTTGAAAAGGTCAGAACTGCTAAATCAGAAAGCCTGCCCTTCATTTGTCTTCAAACATACACAGGTTTCTTAGCTTCGTTCAGCACTGAATCAATTAATCAGGAACAGTGTTCTTTGTTTTCAAATGCCAGTTGTGTTATTTCTAAATACGGAAATAAATTGTGTTATTTCCAAATGGACTTGTTGATCTTAGAGCTCTTTTCCTAAATGATTCTGTGGCTCTGTGAAACAGACAAGTAAATCCAGGTTTCATTTTTGTTTTAACCCATATTAGAAAATGCAGCTTTAGGAAAATGAAACATCAGGTCTTCAGTTTAGGTAGGCAGACACCTGTGGACCTGTGTTTCTATTTTTATATATATGTATATACATGTATAGAAATCCAGATTTACTTCCCAGCCTAATCCTGCACTCCCACCTCCGTGGAGCACTCCATTTGGATGGGAGCCACAGCTTGCATACAGGCAGTTAAGAATATCAATACTGCAGATAAATCTTCTTCCCTGATATTATTTCAGACAACTGTTGGTTTAGATTTAAGCTTATTTAGCAGGATTGATTTTCCTTATGTTTCTTTCAAAATTCCCTCACATAACTCCTTTGATTTTTCAAACTTTTTTTTTTTTAGCTAAAAGATTGCTTTAAACCCTTTAAACTTCTTGAGGACAGCAGCGCTCTCCTCACCATCAGTCTTCTAAATGAAACAAAATCATTGATCTAAGAACCTCTGACAGTACCAGTTAAAATATGGGCACTGCCAGCCTGGGAGAGTGGAGATGGGCAAAACAAATGAGCTGGGGAGGAGGAAATAAAGTCTAAAAGGAACAAATGAGGGGATGTGTGGAAGCCGACAGTGATGGGGCTCGATTTATGGAAGGCAGGCAAAGGGTGTGCATGGACTTCTGTGAGCAAACAATTTGAGGCACTGAAAAAGAAAGGTGTTTCCCGAGGGAAATGGGTGGGGAATGAAGAAGAGCTCACCAGAGGATAGAATCAAGGGATGGGAAAAGGAAGGTCTTCCAGAAACGATAAAAAAGGGGAAAAATCGTGGGGACAGAAAGAGGATCATGAGATGACAAAGGTCAGAAACAGATTTTTGTGATATAGTAAAAGTTTTCCGTGCAGAAACAGAGGGGGGAAAGTGATGAAAACAAGAGCAGGGAGAAAGGGGAGTCACTCAGCAAAAGCAGTCAGGGGAGACATCACTGACGGGTCTCGACAGTTCTGAGGCAGCAGCTGGAAACAGGAGCAGAGGGGTTTAGGAATGTGAGGTGTTCAGGCTTGGGGAGTCAAAGACAGACTTGAATTTGGAGAGGAAATTTAAAGTTAATTATTAAAATTCAGAGAAGGCTCCTAAAAGACTCCTGACTGAAGCATAGGCTTGGATGGGAGAAAACCCAAAAGACAAGAGTTTGCTGTTTGGTTAGTTGGAATGGGGGGGGTTGTTTTGTCTTAAAAAAAGAGGAAGATGCAACAGGCAGAAGGAACTTTGAAGGCTAAATTTCAGCACTGGGCCAATTAAATATCAAGAAGACTGCACAAATAATTAGCTGAAAGGATTCTTCCACACTATGCAGGGAAGTGAAAAAACTCTATAAAAGCTGCATCAAGAGAACAGGAGTTAGGACACAAACTCCAAAGGACTGGCTGTAGAGCAATAATGTTGGAGGGAAACCTTGGGTCAGGAAAACAACTGGGATTCAGGAATTTTTTCCTAATCGGGTCAAAAAATGGGAAAAGGAGGATAACATCAATACTCCATGTAGAGCTGGGCTTATATTTTTTTTGGTGACATATGGACTGAGAACACAGGGGAACACATTTGTAAAAACAAATAAATATTAAGTGACTGTTAGACAGACGGCTGGAGAAAGGGCTACCCTTTAAGCAAATAAGCATCTGGAACTCTAAGGCAAACAAGTCCTGGAAAAAAGCCAAAGTAGGAACTACAAGAATATGAATAAATTCCACTGCTGAACCATTTTCCTCAACAGTGACTGTTACAGCAAAGAGTCCTGTCTGAACCCCCTAATCTGCTTTTTCTTACATGTAACAACACTGTTTTCATTCCACTAAGTTCAGGACACAATCAGGCCTATACAATTTTATTGTTTCCAAATGAGTATCTTTCACAGACACTTGCTAAAAATTTTACTTGGATAAACCTGCAGCTCCTTTTAGCGTGGTGAGTTTTATCCATTGTCTATTTTAATGCTTCAGAGCAGAAGGAAAAAAAGATATTTTGTCTAAATAATGCTGACATTTTGATTTGTGTGCACAGATGGTTAGCAAATTTTGGAGTAGCCAAATCAGTTTTAGTGTTGCTGAGAAAAAAACTTAAAATCTCACTTGTCAGTGAAGAAATTGATAAACTGATCACAAAACTCATTCCACTCTAGTGGAATGACCCAAGCAGTCACATAACTATTATTTTTGAATGAATTTACTTCAGCTTTACAAATTCCCTCTGCTCATATAAACTGCAGCTCCGATACCGGCTCACACATATTGTGTAATTGGTATTAAATAGGGTTTTGTCTGCTGCAAATTGAATATGTTAAGATCTATAGTGTGTTATCATGTTTAATCCTGCTTTTAAAACAGAACTCCCACAGTTGCTGGAGGCATATTAGCAGTGTGGGTTTCTGAACTCGTGGGATTACAGTGATATTTTGCAACACATCTAACAATTCCTCTATTCGTTACTCCTCGAATCAGCTCTGCTGTGTCAAAGAGACTCAGAATTCTTGGTGTTTCTGTTAAAATTCCTCATTCCACAGGTGAGGAACTTTAATCCTTTGTATACATGGAGTAAAAGCTCCTTTAAGACAGAAAATGTTGGCTGGCTGCACCACAAAGGTAATACCTGGTTATCTCTTCCTCGCTGCCTGACCACCAATTTACATCCTGAATGACTTTAAACGGAAGGAGGGAGGACTATATTGGATATTAGGAAGGAATTGTTCCCTGGGAGGGTGGCAGGCCCTGGCACAGGGTGCCCAGAGCAGCTGTGGCTGCCCCTGGATCCCTGGCAGTGCCCAAGGCCAGGCTGGACAGGGCTTGGAGCACCCTGGGACAGTGGAAGGTGTCCCTGCCCATGGCACATGGAATGAGATGATTTTAAGGTCCCCTCCAACCCACACCATCCTGGGATTCAATGAGCAAGGTTATGATGATATAAGAGTCACTCTGCAATGAATACCCCGTGTAGAAATCACTGCTTCCACACCAGGGTTTTTCGTCAATTGGACGTCGTGCAGTCAAACTCTCCCAACACAGACCCCCAAAGTTAATTTGAAAAGAGATTGATGCACCATTTTCTATCTTGATCTGAAAGAAACCGTGTGAAGTTTCTTGGAAGTCTCTGTGTCACCTGCCAGCACTCAGTGTTGAAGCTGGAATTCCTTGGACAGTTAATGAAGTACAATATGTTACAAACACTCCTGGAGAAGAGTGAAATCAAAGGAAATTTCCATGGACTGCTTCAGCCGTACATTTAAAGGAAAAAAAAAATACCAGGGAAAATACTCAAATTTCTTAATGTACATTACAACTGAAATCTGTAGAAAACAGTCCTAATTTGATTTGAAGGCAACTGCAGAATTCCAGCAGGTGGGGTTTTTTTTTGTTTAATTGGAAAATCACACAGCCACTCCTGGCAATGATTGCTAATAATTATGTTTATACAGCTTCCCTGAATAAGTGGTCCAAGACTAGGTCTGGAGACATTACATTATCTTTGTTTAGCTTGTGCTTCCCTCAAGAGCCTTTGTTTGAGCCTTCCTTCCTTTTTAATTTCTCCTCTCCAGCTCCTTACCCAAATGTATTTGTGCTAGAGGTACTCCAAACTCTCTCTGCTACTGTTTGCTTTGTAATCCCGACCTTAATATCTGTCGTAAAGTTCACACTTCATAGACCACATTGAGGAAGCACATTAACCTTCACTTCTTGGGGAAGAGAGCAATAAATTGTGGGTTTATGGCTTTTCTGCTGCTCGCAGTGTTTGGATATTTGCTGTCAGCAGAAGCAGATGGAAGGAGCCTTCGGAGGCACTGGGATGGTTTTGTGGGGAGGGTTTGCCAGCTGCAGTGAGAATTGCTGTTATTACCACGGAGCTGCTGCTGACCTTCCAAGCAGAACCAAAGGCTTGCAAAAGGCAAGGGCTCGCACAGAAGTTTGCATCGGGGTGGCTCAGATCAGCTGATCACAACAAATCAGGGCAGCTAAACAAAGGGCAGGAAAGGAACAGCCACAAAAAGGGGGAAAAAAAAGGAAAAGGACTGGCAAAAACACAAGTTTGCTGTGTGAGCCTACTTGGACAACAAGAGTGCTGGGAGGAAATTCAGATCTGAAGGAGCAGTGCAGTGCCTTTGTGTTCCTCCCCAAATTCCCACTGTTTGAATGATCATTTCTGTTCACAAAACCTCTCCTGTACCGTACAAGTGTTTCTCAGCTGCTCCCAGGTTATAAAGCAGGCACTCTGTTGTTTTATGTACCACTGAAATGTGTTTATCTGGAGATTAAATAGACAACTTCATGTATTTCCTGACCTTGCTGGAGAGAAACAAAGCGATGAACTCACCCCTCACGAGCAAAGATAAATGTAGGAGTCTGCTGCCTACTGCTCTGCAGTGCATCCAGCCCTAATTATGTGATAAGTGGATGGACTCCGTGTTAAACATATTTTGCAGAAGTTCTTGAACAAAGTGCTTACACTGGTTATGCAGATAGCTTGCTGAAAGCCACATGAATGCAGATTATTATGCACACAGTATGAATCTGGATGAGCACAGGAACCACTGGTCTTCCAAACAATATTATTTTGTTGGTTTGGGTTTGGTTTTTGCTGAAGAATTGTCTGTTTCACTCAATGCACAGAATAATCACTTTTTCTTTTTCCTTTCTCTGAAATTATTCTACTCTTGAAATGCTACAGCAGAGTATTTGTTGTTAAGGTTATTGGTAATTCAATCCTGAGTGGTGCTGAGCATTCCTCATCACAGGAGAGTCCTCAAGCCAGCTAATTCTGATAAAAACTGACACACGTTATTGAAGAAGAAGTAAAAAAATAACAAAAAGGGTAATTTCATTATCCAGATAGCCAGACTGTTTAAATAAGTCTTCCAGATGTCCTTAATTTGGTAGCACCACAACACAACTCAGAAATATTAATAAACCTTCTTAATCATGGGCATTTTTCCAGGTTATTTGAATGTGATTAGAAGAGAGACAAACATTTGGAATCCTAATTGCACTGAGAGTCAAAGATATCTATGCTCCTAAACCCAGGTTTTTGAAATCAAGTGGGCACTAGATGTCTTTACAGCTACTTTATTAAGTCCAATAATATTTTTTTTTAAAATTATTTTTGACATCTAAAATTATTTCGGGGGGAAAAAAAAGGAGGGGGTGTCTACATAGCTGTTATTTAGACTCCTAGATTCCTAAACTACTTATGTGATTTTGAAATCTGTTCTGTAAAACATGACAGCTCAGAAAACTCTGGATGCCTTGAACCGTACCATGGGTGAGACCAATGGCCAATAATTAACCATGAAGAAATGGTACAGTCACTGAAAATTTCATTTTTGCAGTGACAACACAATGCTCAAAATGTTCATTTAGAAAATAAAATATTTACTGCTATTTCGATGTTTGTTTCCTTTCATAAGTTCTGCCTCTCGCACATGAAAAACAGACCAGGTAACATCTTTGATTTGCTTTCGAGGAGGCTTTTGGGCACTGGGAGGTATGTCAAGTGTGTGAATGAACTGCTACAAGAGGATGAAGTGGAAATAAAGCTGAGTGAAAAGGTCACTGCAAATATTTATCTGGTGTAGAGGTTTCTGAAGGTTAAGATATGCTCCAGGAGCCTTTCTAGCTGTGTTTAAAAACAAGGGTGGCCAAAGAGCTCCTCTCTGGTGATCCCCAGCCATCGTGAAGCTGTTCTTTGTGCCAAAGTTTACCAACAGCTGTAGAGGCTTTGCCCTGCTCTGTTGAGTTTCTGTAGGAATTCTGATTTCTCGGTGTGTGAATTGTCTCACAGCCCAAAAACGGGAGCCAAATGGAAATTCCAATATGCATTCTGTTCGTGTGATTTTGCTGTAATGGTTTTATCCAGCCCACAAAACTATTTCTCCTGACAAATCAGCACTGGGGGCGTTTGATCCAATTTGAACAGGCTGCAGGAATTTTAGATTAGTTCCCATCACTTTTGGGCTATAATGAAACCCTGATTCTTAACTATCAGCCTGCTCAGATCTGCTGATGCTGCTCAGCCCTTCCAACATCCCGCAGGAGAGAAGAATTTGTGATGTGGGAAGGATCCAACTGGGTTTGTCCTCCCCAACTTGCTGAGCCACCCTGGCAGCTCCTGCTGGTTTTGTCTCTGTTCGGCCTGGTTTGTGTTGCCCTGACTTCTGCAGTCTTTCTGTGTGTTCATTCTTTGATAAAGTTTCTCACTCACTTTCTGTAAACACAGTCATGTTTTGTTAACTGTACTCTATTGTTTTTAATTCCTTCTCCAGGGTGGAGAATGTTTGATGGACTGTTCTGTTAACCAGTGTGGTTGGAAGAGGTGGTACCCTCATCCTCCAATCCATGGTCATTCCTAGAAACAGATACATATGAAAAGAATAAACAGCCAGCTCTCTCTTCCTGGCCCGGCGGTGTTCAGAGAGGATTCGAGTTTGGAGTGCTTCATTTCGTGTCCTAGAGTGTCAGGTTTGCACTCTGATTTCCATCCCAAGAGGGGGAGGGAGAGGCCTGCAGCCCTGGCCGTGCTCCCCAGCTGGGTTTTAGTCAAAGGACAGCTCCTCTTTGGCTGTTTTCCACACTGTTGTGGTTCTCCCTAGAAATCTCTCCCAGGGAGGTGTGAAGGGCTGTGGGAGGGGTTGAAGAGGAATCATCTACCATTAACGTGATTGTGGCTAAAGGTGTGGCCCAGCTCACTGGAAATCCTACACAGAATGGAATAAAATTAATTAGAGGTCCTAAAGGACAAAGTATTCCCTGCAAGACAAGGTGAGAAGGACCAGGGTTGACTCTCAGCCCAGAGAAGGAGAGGAGAGGAGAGATTGGCTGGCTTTAGACATGCAAAGTCAGTGGGCAGATCTGGTCGGAGTTGGTAAGGTCTGTTTACCACAGAAAATAAAAGTATCATGTCCAAGAGAGACAGTTTTGTAAAAGAAGCTTGGAAAAGTGATCCAGGAGGAACCTTAAAATTGCTTTTAGCTCCCTATTTGTTCCTCGATACAGTTTAGCCAATACCAAGAATTAAGACAGGGACTCTCAAAAGCTTCAAGCCCATTTTCTCAACAGCCTGAGCTGCAAAATAAATCTCTCCAGATGGTGCTGTGAAAGTCTCCCACCCTCTTTGAACCACGAGCAGACGGAGGTACAGATTGTCCTCCAGGGGCTGCTTTACCCCGTGGGTGACACAACTGAGTCAGGAGGCAGCGCTGGAAACCATCATCAATCATGGTGACAAGCAACCTATCCACTCACAGGTCTCTCCAGGAACTGATGAATCATTTATTAAAGCTCACATCAGTCATTTATTACTCTTTTATAAACCATTTATCAGCTGGTATTCAAAAGGTGAGCAAATCATATTTTTCACTTAAGACTCCCAGCACTGGTGTATCTCAGATCTCACCGTGGTGGTGTTTTGTCAAATTACACAAATGTGGCTCTGTTCACTGGAGGACAGATCTTTATTTTACTGTATTTTTTTTTTTTCTAAGAACATATATATTCGCAAAATCTATACTAGGAAAAATATTTTCCCTAATCTTGTTCTCCCTGGTGTGACAGAATTATTTCTATTTTACATTTCTTCGTCCCAGAAACGGATGGAATTGAAGGCAAGGCTGGAAGTGGCAGAAAGAGGAATTGAGTGAGGAATGACTGTTCCATGACCAAATGAAGTTGCTGTTTGTTATGTGCCAGTGAGAGCACTCTGACAAATCCCACTTTTCCAGGGTTGGCTGGGGATGGGCTGCTGTCCCAAATCTGGCGAGAAGGAGAGATGTGAGAACTGGGGGAACTTTAGAAAAATCATCCCCTTCAGCCACCCCACTGCATTCCTCTCTCAAGCGCCTGATAGTGTTTACCAAGGAAAGAAAATCCATCTGATATTAAGGGAAAATAAGGCATTAAAGAGCAGCAATGGAAGCTTTAAAAATTCAGGCCAGAAAATAAAGGCAAGCAGAGTGAGAGGAATCTCATTTTTGAGCGTACATGCTGCAGGCAGGAATGGGATAAGTAGGATTCATTGGAGTGTTCTTTTGGAGAGGAAGAAAAGACAGAAAAGGCTCAAGTCCGTATCTGCCTTGTGTTAAAACTCTGTTTTTCCCTCTGCTGTGTCTGAGGGGATATCTGGGCAGAGCCATGCCTCCAGGAACACACACAAGGGGAGATTTTGCCAGCTCGTGTCTTTCAGCAGATGCCACATTGTTAATTTTTCATCACTCCACAGCCACAGAGACATTAACTCCGGACTAAAATCCCTTTTTTACAGGACACAACACTGCAGAGCTCTGTCACCCACTCCTACAGTGACACAAGAAAAGGATTCTCATTTTTGTTCATGTTCTAGGTATAAAAACAATACTCAGCACCATCAGTGTTCCCTCAGTCCAGCTCATTCCCCCCACTTGGAATATCCTGCAGGATGCAAGCCAGGTACCAGATTTTCCAGAACAATCAGTGCCTGCTCCTTGCTTTGCTTCATTCCTTATTTTCACATAAGCAATCCTTTGCTGCTGAACTAAATTTGAGCCCAAGGCCTCACCCTGCTGTAAAGGAAAGGCCAAATTCCTTTGTGATACAAAATAATAATTCACAAAATTAATTTTAAAACTTCTTCCCATTATAGAAATAAGGTTGTAAATTTAAAAAAGAGGCCACTAATTTTGCAAGTATCTCTTTTTTCAGCCCCTGTAATTTAAATCTGGCACAATATCCCAGCCACTATGACCTTTTAAAAGGTAGACCTTGCTACCTCACCTGGGATTTTTAGAACTCTTAAAATATTGCTCTTTTTGGCATTAAAGATGAAATTATGAAAACCCCTGGAGGGAACAGGGTACTGTTTGCACACCTGAATGGATTTTCACGCTGCTCAGAGCCTGTTATTAGCAGAAGTGTAGATGTGAGGCAGAACAAGAGGGAGATTTTGGAAGTGTGTGGAGTGACAGGGCAGCAACCAAACAATGAACTGAACGTGGCTGAATCCCACCAAGCAAAGTCTCATTTATTGAGCCATCATCCCTGGGAGTGTCCAAGGCCAAGTAATAAATTAAATAAAAGAAGCTGCACTGTGGAATCAAAGTTTTAGGTTTACTGAATTTGAGTTTTCTCCTTCAGAAGTTATCTTGTAAAATATGTCTTATTCTTTCAGCTCTCATTCGAATCAATAGTATTGCAGCCTGTGACATGCAACTGGTATTAAAATGCAATAATTAAGCACTTTCAGCAGCAAACCAAATAAAGTGGCCTTAAATCAACTGATAAATTGAGATTTAATGCCCCTCCCTCCTCTTACACTACTTGTTTTAAATAGAGCATCTGCTCCTAAAGGGGCCTGGCACCATACATTAAAAAAGGCTGATTTTTCCTGCTTTCTTCATGGAATATGAATATCACTTAGCAGGGCAGAGGGAAGATTCCTCAGGTCATTAACACCTTTAAGTAATGAAAGGTTCAAACCTACATCAAACCATTACAAGGAAAAAGAGATGGTGCTATGGAAAAGAAAAGAAATGCAAGAAAAATGTCTAAGAGAAGACTTTTCAAAGAAAACAAGATAATGCCGTCTCTTCACACCTATTTCATTTCTGTGCTAAAATCCCCAAACTTGCAAGGGTATAAAGTACCTTTTACTGTCCCTGACTGAACTGAATTTATGAGTATTTCTGAATTTCCACAGAAATTGATACTAACAATACATTTGTGGCTAAGCAGGCACATGAATCTTTTGTCCAAATTACCAAATTATTAAGTCAAACAGGACTATAATTACAGAAAGATTTCTTCAAAAGAATTCTGTTGAAAGATATCTAGAAATACTCCTTCCAGAGAAGAATTCTCCAACTTTGGAGATTCAAGTAGGTAGGACTCTGACTGATTAATCCAATAAATTCCTATTTCCAAATACACCAAGCTGTCCTTGTACATTGTTATTTTTCAGAAGGTTAAAAGAAAATACATCATTTCAAAGATATTTTAAGTATTGGTTGTCAAGAAACAGCTTTCAGAGCATTAAAAGCCTGATGTAAGAGGTAATTCTAAGGGAATTAATCGTTTGATCATAGCCACTTAATTGTCACCTATGTGCTTGAAAGGTTTGGATCAGTCTCTCCATGATAAATTTTAGATGACTGAAAAACTACCACCAAAGCATTTTACTGAAGTAATTATAGATATTCCCTTGGCAAAAGTATAATTGTTTCTAATTTCTTCTTAGTTTTTTCTTTTTTTTTTTTTAAACCTCTGTAGTGTTTGAATCTGGTGTTCACTTACTTTGCATTTATAAAAGAAATAATTATTCAAGTAAAATATCAGGAATTTGATTCAAATTAATCTGTTGCCAAATTGTTAATATTAGGCCAGGAAACAAATTTTATAAAGGTAAAAATATACTTCAGGTTAAATAAAAAAACTTCTATAGCAATAGGCTTTCCTTCTTCCACAATTACCTTAAAATCAGGATCCCTCAGGTTTACTTCTCATATTTTGGGAATTTTTCCTTAAAAGTTTGCAGAGCCCCAGGAAACTTTTATAGCAAAATCCAACCTGGCTGTTATTAGGTAAAACTTCTAAAACTTTCTCATTCTCTCCAGATACCAAAAAATCAGACTAATATTAAATGTAGGGGATGGAAGGGAACAGTGTGAGCAGGGCAGGAAATTTGCTGGCTGCAGGCAGGGAATTCCCTCCCCTTGGTTTGGGGTTTATCAGAACTTTCCAGCACCTTCAGCTAAATTCAATTTACAGGGAAAAAAAACCTTTCCTTGCAAATTACACCTGTAGGTTACATTTGAAGCTTTTAGGACTGGAGCTTTAATTACAGAACCCCAAACTCTGGCTGGCTCACAGGGGAAGTGCTGGAGACAGGAAAAAAATGTTGTTTTCATCCTCAGTCCTGGCCATCCAAAGCCTTAAGCTATTTCTGCTATTTTCCCCCACAGGGAAAGGAGAAAGTTGCCACCAGCAAATTTATTTCCCAGGTTTTCACCCTGCTAACCAATCCCTAAATGACATAATTTTTTTTTTTTTACCTTGTGGTTGAACTTCAGTTTGGAACTGATGCACACACATTTATTAACGTGAAAAAAAGAAAAGAGCAGCTCCAGGAAAGTCTGTCACACCGAGCTAAAAACATTCTGTACGTGTCTCCTTTCCTTAAGGAACATCTTTATATTTAGAAACAAGCTAATTGCAATTGCCTGCACCAATTTGTAGAGAACAGATGGGCAATTCTTACCTCCTTCTTGGTGAATTCTGGTGCGTGGTCATTTTTGTCATCGATCAGAATGGTGGCAGTGGCCGTGCCCGTTAGTCCCACGTCCATCCCACCCATGTCCTTGGCTTCTATAACCAGCTCGTACTTTGGGCTTTCCATGGTCTGCAAAAAAACAAACAGAAAAGCAAAGGTTAAGAAAAAACCCCACAAGGATAACATACTAATTTAATTCATATTAAAATAATAGATTTTTAAAATCCAAAACTTTATTTGGCCTAATAAAACATAGCAGAGAAACAGATCTGTTCTCACAGTTTAACTGAAACACAAGCACAGCTTTCTGTGAATTCAGCTGCTACCCTGGAAACCTCATTTGCAATCCAGCATGAAGGTGAATATTGGTAAACAGCACATAATTTATCCTGTTATTTAGGAAGATTAGGAAAGAGGTAAGAAATTAAAATACACTTGCTCTTTAAGAGTAAGCTCTACCTTCAGTGCACCAATATTTAGCAGCTTGCTTCATCAGTGTTATGATGGGTACATAATTAAATACTAATGTCACAATCTACATATAAATTCACTTTATTAAATCCCATTCATTCTGGGTATTAGCATTTAGACTGGTAATCTAAGTTTGCTCCACTGCAAGAAACAAAAAAGCAGTTTCCAAAACAGGCTGAGACTTCCAGTTATTGCCCAAAGCAAATATGTAGAGTGATATTAATGATTTATATTGATGATATCTGATTGCCATGTCATGGGTACTTATCTGGCTGCAGAACCAGACAGCACAGGTCCAGAGCAAAAACCAATTTAATTTCTTCTCCTAAAACACAGCCTACACTTGGAAAAAAACCCATTTGTGGTCACAATTCTGGAATGGGAACGAGCCAGCCTTTGGAAGTCCCCTCTGTCACATCAGGAAGGAAAGCACAGGTTTGTAAGCTGGAGCAGGGCTCAGCAGTAGCTCTGTCAGAGGAGCTGTTGGCAGCAGCAGAACCTGCTCCCGTGGAACTCGTCGGGAATTCTAACACGGATTTCACTGGAAACTTCATTGTTATAAATACATATTCTAGTGTTGGCTTTTCGCAAATAATGAATGCTATGTGTATAATATTAACCCTTACGTTGTAGAAATATAACCATTATTAAATGCTTTTTCTTTTGTTCTACCCTAGAGATAGTTGAAAAATAACTAACCAAAGATATGTTGAAATGCAACTAACAAACTATGAGCTTAACTAGATAAGCACAGACATGATGACTCCAGCCCCAGGAAGTAATAACTCCAGCCCCAAGGACAATCTCAGATAAACACAGAGGTGATAACTTCAGCCCCAGGACAATCTCAGATAAGCACGATATGACAGATTCCTGTCATCTCTATGCACAAATCTTCCAAGAATCAGCATACGGAGGAATTCTTCACATACCTTAAAGGCCATGTGTTTTTCGGGAAGAAGTATGAATATACATATTTGCCTATGACTATGTAACAGACTGATGCAATAAAAATGTATATAAACAGAGTGTCTCACCAGGGCAGTTGTGCTCTTGGCTCTGTGCCATCCAGCATCACCTGGATGCTGTAATCCTTTTGCTCTATCTTTTGTCCCTTATTGTTTTTCTTTATTAAAAACCTTTAAATTTAACAGGAGACTGGACTTCTCTTTTAACATTAATTAAAACGGGTTTTGTGGGGCTGCCTTGAACAGACCCATCTGCCCAGAGCCCACGTGAGCGGCACCAGCACGGAGGACACGGAGGGCAAAGTGCTGCAGTCACCTCTGGAGCCACACGCTGAGAACGTGACATTGCCTGGGAATGTTTATCCAAACCTTCCTGGAAAAATAACCCTGGGTCCCACGGGCAAAGCTGCCACAAAGCTGCTGCTCTTGGAGCCTTTGGGAACTGCAGCATTCCCGCCGGGCAAGGGCTTGGCATGGCAGATGGAGAAGTGCAGAGACGTTCATTGCCCAGCTCAGGTTACCCAAATACCAGTGCACAAACAGGATAGAACCTCATAGAAACAGGGAGATCAAACCCCAGGATTTCACCCAGTCACCTGGAGTATTCCCTAGATATCCCCTATTATGGGAAGGTGTAAATAATCCCAGATAAGGCCACCAACCACAATCTTCCCGGGCCATTGCTCAAGAAGGTCACTGACCCATGGTCCTCTTTTCCAGCCCATCTCAGGTGCCCTGGAAGTGTTTCCATGGTTACCACCGGGCCTAGGGAAGATGCTTTTGTAGGCCTTCAGGCCTGCTCTCCTAGAACACCCACGGTGGAACCCAACAGGGAACTGTGTCTGTCAGAGCCCAGGATTCACATCTCTGACATCCCTCATCCATGTCCTTTATCCAACGCTTTTCCAGGGAACTGACAGCCCAGCAAAGCAACCCCTTGGGCCACCCAACCTGCTCTGAACCCAAGGGATTTGGAGGCTTTTCCCAAATAGTGAATTTCACGTTATATGTTTTCCTGGGCACATGCCACCATCCCTTTTCTTTGAGCACATGTAAGAAGGAGATCCCAGCTCCTCAATAGGTAGATTTTTGAATCATTTTTAGGCCAGGAGAGAAGCAACTACCTCAGTTGCTCATCGGATCAGCTATTACGGAACAATATATTTGCATATAAAGTCAACAAGTCAAGCCAGAAGATAAATTTTGTTCTAAAAACATATGGACTGTAGGAAATCAGATGCCACTGCCACACAGGGGATCCTCAGAAATGTATTTCCTGAAGTCTTACAACATTATTCCATGAAATTCATCTCCGAAGGCGGCAAACCAAGAACAGGAATTTGATTTATAACATCATAAAAATATATGCAGAGAAGTATTACTGACATGTCTGCAACACAAACTCACGCCATGGAGGGGAACTAAATTTACAGTGTTCATATATTTATTTTCTAAAACATATTAAAACCTGAATGAGGCTTCTCTCCCCTCCCCTAGCTGCAACTTTTTCATTATTTTGATTAGAAAGTTGTTATTATTGTATGGAAAACTTGCAAAGCCATTTATCACTTCATGTTTATAAGCCTCTTTGCTCAGAAAGCAGCCCGTTTTTACTCACAAATTGGCCTTTTTTCCTTTGAAAACCGTCCCATTTTCTATTGAAAGCAAGCCCATTTATGCTAGAAATTGCATCTACTGCAGCAGAAATGTCTGTGACAGGAGTCCAATGTTTAAGCTCGCACAAAACGTGAAAAACATTGAATTTTGAGCAGTATTTCATATAATTATGAATACTTCACACTTCCCTGCTATGCAGCACTTCCAACATCTTGTTCTGTCACCAAATATTTGCTTTGTTAGAGGAAGCAGCTGCTAACAGATGCAAACCCTGAGCAGAGCCTTGTTCCCATCAGAGGCTCTTTGCACTTGCTTGTAAAGGACTTTTCAGCGATTCTCCTGCCTCCAGCCCAGCCAGGCAGAGCAGGGATTGTTTGGAGCAGATTTTCCAGGATCCTGGATCTCTGCAGGCAGGGCAGGGATTGTTTGGAGCAGATTTACCCCGATCCTGGATCTCTGCAGGCAGGGCAGGGATTGTTTGGAGCAGATTTACCCCGATCCTGGATCTCTGCAGGCAGAGCAGGTATTGTTTGGAGCAGATTTACCCCGATCCTGGATCTCTGCAGGCAGAGCAGGGATTGTTTGGAGCAGATTTACCCCGATCCTGGATCTCTGCAGGCAGAGCAGGGATTGTTTGGAGCAGATTTACCCAAATCCTGGATCTCTGCAGGCAGGGCAGGGATTGTTTGGAGCAGATTTACCCCGATCCTGGATCTCTGCAGGCAGAGCAGGGACCCCTGTGCTCCCTCCAGCCCCGTTCCTCAGGGATGGCTCTGCAGAGGGGCTCTGCTGGGCGGTCAGGGCTGCTCTCAAAGCTCTCTTGGCACCTCCTCAGCATCTCCCTCTTCTCAGGGCTCAGAACTTTGACTCCAATGTGTTTTCTCTCCTTTTCCTCCCATCTTGTGAGGAATAAGTGCTGCTGGAAGGTGGCAGTGGAGGAGAACAGCCTTCCTTTCTCCATCCCTGCCCAGCTGCAGGTGAGCAATCAATGCAGCACCCAAAATTTCTATCATTTTGGGACCCTACAGTGACTCAGACTTTTCCCACCGAGTCACTGCCTGTCACTAAACCCAGGCCTGCTCCTAAGTGACCTAAGCACAGCCTTGCAAAAGCAATCCAATCAATACCACTTGGACAGCAAGATGTGAGCAACAGAAATAAGCCCCAGCTCTCAACAAGTGGGCTCCGCAGCTCCAAAGGATAATAGATTATTTTAATAAATGAACATCCAGTCGCTGCTGGTGTGGCTTATTATTTATCAACTGTGACTTTGTGGAGTGTGACACTGTTGAGAGGGTTTGTGTAATTACAGCAGGAGAACCACTCCTTTGCCCATAAATTTTCCCTTTAGTCATTTAGCCACGGCAGGGGTGACACTGCCGGATTGTGTGGTTTGCCAAGGAGCTGAGCTGTGTCCTGAGTGAAGGTCCCCTCCCTGCCATCCCCACCAGAGTTAACATTCCCATCCCATCTCGCTCCCCTGCTGCCCTGACAGGGCTGGCTCAGCACCACAAAGCAGGGAGAGGCCAGGAAAAGCACTTTGTCAGAGCTCAGCTCCCTGGGAAAGCCAGCCCGATCTGATCCCAGCACGGGGAGATGAACGGTGCAGGTGGAGTGGTCCAAGGGAGCACTGCTGGGTCCTGCTGGATGATGCTGGGTTTTAATCTTTTAATATTGCAGATAGAATAAAAAGCTATCAGTGAGCGAAGAGAAGCAATCCCTGGCTGTCAGTGTTCCACACCAGCAGCAGGAACAGCCCAGGCCTTGGTGTGGGCTGTCATTTCCAGGCTGTAGGGAAATCCAAATCCAGCTGGAATTGGCAGCATCATCAGTGCAGTAGGACTCCAAATACAAAGTGGAAACCAGTGGGAGTTTTTGGGGGATTGCAGGGAAGGTTTAGGGCCCCTGTGATTCCCTGCCTCAGCACCCAGGGATCTGTCAGCTGCAGGACACCAGGAACCTGCACTTTCCCCAGAAATCCCCAATCCAAGGGGATCCCCAATCCAAGGTCTGCCTCCAGTGCTCCCCTGCAAGGCAGCCATGGATTGCAGATTTTGGACAGGGCAAGCTCAGTGCTACAGCACCAAGACTTCCCTTAGTGCTTCAGTCCTCATCCAAAAAAAAAATATTGGGGAGAGAGAAATCCCCAAATTCACATAAAGTTGCTGAAATCAAAACAAACAGTGCTTGGGAAGCAAACAACACACAGAGCATTCAACATCCTTACAAGAGTTTTAAGTATCCTTTCAATTCTAATTATCAACAGAGAGCTTTCTGACTCTTTCATGGATATTTGTATTTCTGTAATGATGCAACAGTGCCTCAACTCTTCATAATTCTGTTTATAAACTACGTATTCATGCATAATACTGTATCAGGAGTGTGCTGCCATATCATATTTGGTACTAATGACTTTATAATATAATGCTAGCCAGAAAGGAAAATTCTTCGGATTTAAATCATTTCACTTGGTGCTAAATAAATGCTTGTGTTCATTTAAGATGATAATTGCATATAATGCATACTGAATATGTCCTATTAAGACATAATCAATGTTCTTGTTGAGTAACAATATCAACACTGAATCTAACATTATCCCAGAGTATGCTTGTCAGGATTTTGACAAATGTAAAATAAAAAAAAATGAAGCAAAGTGACTATTAGCAGCTCTAACAGACATAATGCTTTGATAATTATAATATCAGCATTTATTTTAAATGCCAGTTGCTGCTGCTTAAAAAGGGTGAAATACACAGAGGCTTTGCATTTAGAGCTTGAATTACAGTTTGATGAATATAAAAACCCAAACTATTTTGTAACATAAATCCTCTTTAGCTCGCCAATTTCCTATTTTTTTTTTTTTTTTAATATCATAAAGGAAGGTCTACGGTTTAATCACTGCAATAATGTACTTCTGTTATGGAGAAAATCAATATCTATTCACTGCCCGTGGGAGACATGGAGTTCATGGGCGTATCTGGAAGCAAAAGGAAGACTAAATTTTCTCCTTTAGCAGTAGCCATTAAAAAAGGAAAGAAACAGCTCCAAAGTGCTTGATACAAATACGTTTCCTGGCCAGAGTTATTTGTTTTCCATCAGGAGGAAATCTGTAACTATTTAATATATAGGGTATATATAGGATCAAGATGTTAATTCTTCATAAATTACGTGTTAATTTTAAATTACACATAAGTTTATGCATTTAGTTCTTCATAAGGCTGGCCTAACCATAGGGCTGGTGTACATGGATGAGTTTGCTACGTTTTACATGAAAATACAGACATTTTATGTGCATATATTCAACAGTCTGTGTAAAATTATCAGTTTTGACTGATGCACAACTTAGGATTTGGAGATGCCAATGAATTACTATCACTTTGGAGAAGGCTGTACACAGGTGTGCATCTTGGCTGTTAGACATCTATATAAATATCAATATAAATATCAATATAACTACTAATATAAACACCACTTAATGCAGTTTTCTTATAGGAATAATGATGTTCATAAGAATTTCTCCTCAGGCAGAGATCAGCAACCTCTAGGACAGAGCAATGGCTGAATCTCAGGTTTAGTCTCAGTTATTTGCCCTTAAATTATTATTGTTAGTTTGGCTCCTACTAAAAGTAAGCCCAGGGAAGAGAGCAAATATTCAGTATTCTAAAGAAAAACTTTAATTGTCATAAAAAATACAACACCACTGAAGTTGGTACCCCTACACTGATTTTTCCAGGCAAAGATATTTCCCTTCATAACACAGAGGTGTTGATCTGCAACAGCTACTCACTGGATGCTCATGGTTTGGGAAAAGCATCCTTTTCCATGTCAGCTGTGCTAGAAGTAGAAAGTGCTATAATAATTTGTAATAGCTTTGGAGAATAAGAACCACAACGTCCCCAGGAAAATACTTGCTGTCAAACACGCTGAAATCACCCTTTTCTTTTTAAAACAAGCTATGTTTCAGCTTTCCTCCTGGACCAATGTATGTAATTTCTTTTCTTTATTTCCAGGGAAAAAAATCAGTTGTTCCTCATAATTAAACAGTGCTGCAGAAATCTTTCACTCAGTGTGAAAGCATCAATTATTATGTAACTTCTCGTGCTGATTTTAGACCACTTAATCACTCTGTCATTATTCCATACTCAGAGGTGCCAGGAATACAAAGACAACGCTCATCTCACCCAAACCCTCTGTGGCAGCAGACAACGGCTGGAGGGAGGCTCTGCTCCCCAGGAATGGGTCTGAGCAGAGAAAAGACAACTCCATTATGGTCTGTGAACAATTCCAGACCCTGACGTGTGCAAACACTCCCTGTGTGCGGGGTGTCACCGCCTGTCCCCTTCCAGGGGCTGCAGAGAACACACACAGCCGTCCTCAGGGAACAAAGTTCCTCTGGGCTCAGAACTCAGGACAATTCCAGAGATCAGAATTCGGGACAGTTCCAGAGCTCACAATTCAGGACAATTCCAGAGCTCAGAATTCAGGACAATTCCAGAACTCACAATTCGGGACAGTTCCAGAGTTCACAATTCAGGACAATTCCAGAGCTCACAATTCGGGACAATTCCAGAGCTCACAACTCATGGCAATTCCAGAGCTCAGAACTCAGGACAATTCCAGAGCTCACAACTCATGGCAATTCCAGAGCTCACAATTCGGGACAATTCCAGAGCTCACAATTCGGGACAATTCCAGAGCTCACAATTCATGGCAATTCCAGAGCTCACAATTCAGGACAATTCCAGAGCTCACAATTCATGACAATCCAGAGCTCACAATTCCTGGCAATTCCAGAGCTCACAACTCAGGACAATTCCAGAGCTCACAATTCAGGACAATGCCAGAGCTCACAGTTCATGGCAATTTCAGAACTCACAATTCGTGACAATTCCAGAGCTCACAGTTCAGCACAATTCCAGAGCTCACAACTCATGGCAATACCAGAACTCACAATTCAGGACAATGCCAGAGCTCACAACTCATGGCAATTCCAGAGCTCAGAACTCAGGACAATTCCAGAGCTCACAATTCAGGACAATTCCAGAACTCACAATTTGTGGCAATTCCAGAGCTCACAGTTCAGGACAATTCCAGAGCTCACAACTCATGGCAATTCCAGAGCTCAGAACTCAGGACAATTCCAGAGCTCACAATTCAGGACAATTCCAGAACTCACAATTCTGGACAATTCCAGAGCTCACAATTCATGGCAATTCCAGAGCTCACAATTCAGGACAATTCCAGTTTGCTGGAGCTCCCCTGCCCTTCCTGCAGCCACGGGCAGAGCCTTTGGGAGAGGAACCATGGAAATCATGGCCCAGCTCCCCATGTGCTGCATCAGAATCCTCCTTTCACAGAGCCTGCACCAGAGAGAACCCTCAACCCTCCCAGTACATGCAGCACTGAGTGTTTCTGGTGCTTTAAATGGAACCTGGCACTACTCCTATTTCTTATAGACTCTAAACCTTCCACTGTTTATCCCCCAATTTTTGGTGCTGCCTAGAAAACACTCTATGTCATCCACATTAATGAATTGCTCCCAGATAAAAACCATGCATGGACTAGTTGGACATTGTTTCCCTGGCGCTGAACGTTTTCCAAAGTTTTGTACTGAACACTGCAACTGCTAGAAAGCAAAAATTTCCAAGGGTTTTTCCATTAAAATCAGAATATCTGGTTGGAGACGTTAGGAGTCTGACTGACAAGGGTAGGAGGCACCATTATCCGCTGTCCTGATTATTGCACTTCTAAGGAAATAATAAATCTATTTTACATTTTATCAGTTTATGCTTAATTATTTCTACAAAGCTAACAATTTGAACAGAGCATACAAAAAGAGCTGTGCCTCAGAATAAATAAATGTCTGCATCTGGACACCTGGCTGGATGAGAAGGTAAGAACCAGTTCTACTTTTTCAATAGGATCTTCAACCTGGTTGTCTCCACCAGCAAAATCTCAAGTGAGCTGTCACGAGCACTCAATATAAGAATTCCCTTCTGGATTACAAATATTTACTTCAACAAAGCTTTTTTTTTTTCCAAATCACTGTGTTGCTGTAACAAATGCTCATTTCGACAAATCAATATATTTCCATAAAAACTGGTCTCCTGCAACACCCAATCAGCTCTATTTGCAGTGTTAATTATATATTTCATTTTTAAGAGTTGCAATTTGCAATTCAAATAATCCACAGGCCAAAAGGTATTTGCTGAAAAAAATGGTCAAATAATTTTCAGCCATTTACATATTAGAGTTGTACAATCTGTTTGCAGACAATTTGTGAGGAGAAAGGAGGGCAAAGTTGTTCTAATAAATTATTAGTTGCAAATTACTGAATCGTTCCTAGTCCCTGCCATAGGTAGAAATGAGTCTATTTAAATCCAAAAACATGAAAGGAGAGACAAGTTTCTCCCACACAGTAACCTAAAATGGCTTTTAGTAGAACAGCTTTTCAAATATCTCTATAAAAAAATCCCTGTGCCGAGAGAATTCCCTGAGCAGGTGGAGGCTGTAAAGGTCAGATAACAGGGATCAGCACGGAGATGGGCAACAGAGTTCTGCTGGAACTCTGAGAGGAAAAACCAGGAGCAAGCCCAAAAGCGTTCAAGCCTGAAAAGACTCTCAGGCCAGCATAAATCAGCACAGCTCCACCGACTTCAAACGGATTTCTGAGGTTTATTTACTTTTATTAAGCTTTAACCTGCCCAGTTTGTGAATGAACACGCACAGGTGCTTCCATGCCATAAGATACCCATGAAATGGGCAGGATCCCACAGGTTTGGATTTAAACCAAAGCAGAACTCAGGGTGAGAGGCTGCTTCCAAAACATCATGGCACCAAAAACACTGGAATCAAAGGTCCCAGAACACGCATTTTGGAAAAAAGTCTCCAAATTCTCCAAAACAGGAGGATGAGGGTGATTCTTCCGGCCTCGTTGTGGGTATAATCACACAAAAATTAGGGAAATCTTCAGTACTCATGTTGCACAAACAGCTCATGCCTGTTTATGCAACACAGACCCTGGACTCTGGTGACAACTTCAAGGCAAGAACCCACAGGGAAGGGATGGAAATGGAAATATGGTGGAAATATTTCACACAGAAAGAACAACAGCAGAGATCATCACTCCCTCACTTACTGGGGACAAATTGCTTTCCCAGACGCTGTGGCCAGGAGCCAGTGCCAGTTTTCAGTGATTTCACTGATAAACACACGCTGGACCTGCAGCCTCAAACCAGAGCAATCCTTCACTGAGCAAAGAAACAAAAGGCTCAGAATCAAGCAGGTTTCTGCTTGCTTGAGTTTGCTCCTCCTTGAGTTTGATTCAGGCTCAAGAAGCCTTGAAGTGTTTCCTGCAAGCTTTGGAGGAGGATATTGAACAGCCCTGGAGTTTTATCTCCTTAAGGTTCTTAAGCAGATCTGAACAAGGCACAGGTAATGACTTTATATCGAAGGAGGGAGATTTAGATTGGATATGAGGAAGGAATTCTTCCCTGGGAGGGGGGGCAGGCCCTGGCACAGGGTGCCCAGAGCAGCTGAGGCTGCCCCTGGATCCCTGGAGGTGTCCAAGGCCAGGCTGGACGGGGTTTGGAGCACCCTGGAATAGTAGAAGGTGTCCCTGCCATGGCAGGAGGAGGAACAAGCTGATCTTTAAGGTCCCTTCCAACCCAAACCACTCTATGATTCTATGCCAACTTGAAGCAGTTCAACTTGAGGTTATTTTCAATATTCTTGCCTTGCAAACCCAGGTGGGAACCAAGCAGCAAACCAGAGCACAGCTCAGATCCTGCCACCACAGGCTGCTGTGCTCCCAGACTGCACTTCCCAGCACACAGCTGGGAAGGAAAGCATTGCAGGAATCTGAGTGAAACCCAGTGCTGATTATTTTATGATCTTCCACCATCAAGCAATCCATCACCTCACCAGAGCTGAATTCAGATTAATCAAGTTTTTCCCACCGAGACCTGCCTGGATTCCAGTGCAACACTTGCCCTAATCTACCTCATCATTCCAAGACACCACAGACCCACAGGGAGCTTTTCTTGCCCTTCCCATCCAACAGCAGATCCTGTTGGATGTTCAGCCAAGTCGGGATCATTGAAAAGCATCCAGCTGACCAGAGCAATCCCAGGGGAGCTGCTTGACCACGAGCCCGGGCAGGGTTTGTGTGCGCTGCTGCTTCAGCGCTGCCCAGGACAGACCTTTGGAAATGAACTTTCCCACTGTTTACACTTCTGCACTCCACTTTCTATCACTGCCAGGGTGGCAACTGCCTTTCTCCCAGCTGAAATTCAGCTGGAGAATGTGCCCTGGGCCTCGCCTGTTTCTCACAGTCCCAAAGGCTGTGACACCACCGGAGTGTGGCACTCGCAAGCCAAGCACCATTATCTAAACCTTAGATCCTATCCTAATAATCATAACATTATATTTAAATAATAAAATATTATAAATAATATCTATATCTATATTTATATTTATTTATATATATATATATATTATATATATATTATTTTAATCCTCTTGCAGAGGCTTTTCAAGGAGGTTCTTTATTTCACCCCAACCAGCACCTCTACACCCACAACAGCTCAGCATCATTCCTGTGCCCTGTTTACCCCGGAGGATGTGAACAAGGCTGTTGGTTTGCTAAAACAAACCAGGCTGTGATGGTCACTGGGAAGGGATCTTTGCACAGCAGCTGAAGATAAAAGTTTTCCATGAGTTTTAGTTTATAATCGTCTACCCCAGTATTTTCTGCCTAGGCAATAACAGATAATAAGTTTTGTGATACCTGCCTGATGCCAAATCTTTACATGATGTGTTATCGAACGAATGAAAATGCAGCTTACTGGGTTAACATCAGAAATCACATTCTCACAAATTAGGCCCACTTAGATTATATTTCCCTCTCTAAACATTCCAATTCCCCCAACAGAAAGCAATGTTATAAAGGTCAGGATGGAAATTGTGTTTCTGCTGTGTGATCTGCTTTGCAAATTTGTACCAATGGTCAAAATGCCCAGAAAACTCAATTACTGACTTGTTATGACAACCACACATCAGCAGGCCTGGACAGACAGAGGTTATTTCTAAAATTAGTACCCTAATGCAAGGAGCATATTCTGTGATTCCAGATGTACAGCTTTTGCTTGATGTTTATATTGTTAAATATTAATGGGAGCACTGTCTATTATTTCAGGCAAATTATCAGGGACATAATAGTCTAGTTAAATAGGTGCATTGTCATTTGGAGCTGGAGGGGAAAAAAAGCCTCTGTGTCTGTTTGAATAGCACATTTCAACGTGGTACTCTAATCAAAATAGTCATCAAATGTTACTTTTAATCACTATTATCATTTTTCCTTTAACTTTCATTTTTTATGCAAATCTTATTTTAGAGTTTAGTGTTCTATTGCCAGAAATAATTCCAGGTAGCTTTTGAAAGAGAGGACCCTGCTGAGAGTGTAATGAATCAGTAAATGATACCAGCTTTGCTCGTGGACAAAAACAATTCTGGTGGCTGCATTTACACTCTCATTGGGTTGTACCTGCAGAATATAAATTGGCCTAATTCTAAATCATCCAAGGGAAAATGATGCAAAATGGATTTCAATTACACTATTTCTGTTTTACCAAAAAGCTTATCACACTGTGGGGTGAAAAATCAACCCCTCCACAGGATTTGTGTTCTGATGAAAGATGTAACAATGGAATTTTACATTTAAAATTTCTCCAGTCAATTTCATTCTTTTCTTTCTTACTCCTACGTATCTTTTTATCAGCTTCCTTTCATGACAAAAAATAATTAAATGCCTTTTTTGGAAGTCCTGTTCTTTCTGCTTCAGTTAAAAAGTTCTCTTTTTGCTAAACTTTCACAACCCTACTTTTATTCTCTAAGAGCATCTGCCAACCAAACAGCTCCCCATCATCATCCTAAAGTCAGGCTTTATCTTCTCACAACCAAACCAACATTTGGAGGTTTTTCTCCCTTTCAGACTTAGCCTGTCTCTGCCTCATGCAGATTTTTCATTGCAGTACAGTTGCTTTTGTGAAACGATGATTTACACGACAGAAAATATAGGACAGCTTGCTCAAATAAGAAGAAATAATACTGCAGTATAAACTTGGCTTCCCTGCTGTGCTCATACTACTCAATGTCAGAAATTTCTGGAGGCCTGGTGCTCTATAAAATATTTTATATACAACTTTCCTTTAGGGGAACTCCCAAGGCACACCGGAAAGAAAAATAAATTCTTGCTAATCTGCAGAATTAGGGAAGAAATAAAGATAAGAGTTAATAACTGAGAGAAATCCCCTGGTTTTGTATTAAAGGAGGACAAACTGCAATTAAGTGAAAAACACCACGAGGCAGAGGGGAGGTGATGCAGGGGGTGGGATGCAGGAGCACATGGGGGCGAGCACCAGGTCAAAAACTACGATGGAGAGAGCTCAGAGAGAGTTCTGCAAACTCCAAGTCCCATTTCCAGGCAGCTCCTGTCGACTCAAAGCAGTAAAGCCAACAAAGGGGAGAATGGGATGGGAGGCACTGGGAGCAGGAGGAGGAGTGGGAGGAAAGAACACTCCAGCCCTTTGAAGAACTGGGAAGAGACGTCCACAACTTTATTAAAAGAACTTTTCAAAGGCAGCAAGAGCTGAGCTGTGGATCTGAGCAGCACTTCCATGCCCAGCCCTGGAAGCCCTGTGCCTCAGGGCACATTTCAGAACCACAGCCCTGTCGTGCTGCCCTTCTTCCTTGCTCTGGAGGGGAAGGATTTGGGGTTTGCTGCTGGTCCAGAAGTGCCCTGTGCTCCCTGGGGCATGGAGTGCTCCTAAACTGCAGGGTTGGGGTGTCTGAGCTCTGCCAGGTCCACATGCAGCTGTTCTGGAGAGAAAACTGTGCAGTCCCTGCTGACGCTGAGGGGATGCAACATCCCTGTGGCATCTGAGTGCAGCTCAAGGGCACACGCAGCTGCAGCACACACAAATTCTGCCCCTAGTCAGAATATTTTCAAGAGCAAGCTTGGCCACGAGCAAGGCAAGAGCTTTGAAAAGCAGGGAAGAAACTGGGTCAAAATCCTTTCAGCACAGCCCCTCAGACACAAGTGGATAAATGTAATTTTGTATTGCTGTCTGACAGCTCATAAAGATCTGCAATTAAACCAAATAAATGACTGAGGCACTGTCGCACTTGGACAGGAAAAGCACGCCAGACTCGAGTTCAGCCAGGTCAAAAGCCGGAGCCAGGAAAAGAGCCCTGGTCATTTATTTCTCTCATATAGATATGTTTCTAGGAATGACCATGGATTGGAGGATGAGGTTACCACCTCTTCCAACCACACTGGTCAACAGAACAGTCCATCAACCCTCCTCCGCCTCAGGAGAAAGAATGAAAACAATAGGAACAGTTAACAAAACATGACTCTGTTTACAGAAAGTGCGTAAGAAACTTGATCACAAAGTGAAAACATCGAAAGACTGCAAAAGTCAGGGCAACAGAGGGACCTTTTCGATTCTTTACAGATTGGCATTTTCTGTGTCTGGAATGTGCACCATGAAACCTGAAATTTGTACTTCAGGGCGTCCTCCAACACCCTTTGGACCAACAGGACATTTGATACTGACCTCAACCAGCTCAAGATCTAATTCCTGACATTTCTGCAGGCCACAGACTGTGTGACATTCTGGAATGCCCTGCAACCTTCACTGAGTCCAAGGAACTTTTATTCACATAATTAATTTATGTGCGCAAATCTCCTACTGAAACCAACGCTGAGCTGCAGGATCAGGTTCATGTGCTGGAACTACTCCAAAACACTTCTGTAAAATGGGAATCAAAGCAGGCCCAGCAACCGTAGGTCTAATGGGATTTAAATATAATTAATATTGAATACTAAAAATTACGGTGTATAATCATAATGACAATTCAAGCTTAACAAGAGCAGCACAGTAATGAATGTATTAAAAGCAATACACTTTCTCACTCTCAATGGAAGTGTTTGAAACTATGTTTTAATACAACTCCACTGTTTGAACTGAGATTAACAAATATTAGTCTCATTATAAATTTTAATATTATTTGCATAAACTTTATTGAGAGAGAAAGAAAAGGAAGAAAGAAATTTCAATTTCACAAGAAAACCGGAAAACTGAATTTTCTTAAAAGCCTATCTGGGTCACTTGAAGTTAAACACATTTCCAGAGGCAGGAAATGCTGAGTTAACACTACAACAATGGGAAGGGAGGCTACAAGTGAAACAATTAGCGTAATAAACAGATGGAGAAGATCCTTCTAAACTTACTGCCTTTGTCAAATGTTCAGCATCTTAAGCCTGGTAAGATGTTGTTTATCAAAGCAGGAATGCAATTGCTGGTGAAAATGTGAAATAAAATTGATATTATTAGATAGACAATGTTTTATAGCAGGACTGTGGTACACAACTGAGAGCAGAGCAGAATAAAAAGAAATCAGCACCTAGGTTTTCTCTCTGGGATCCAAAGGCTGGCAACAGATAATCCAGGAAGAATTCACTTATCTTCCAGTGCTCTCCCTCTCCCCAAGCTTTGCCTTCTCTCTACCTACCCTTGTTTCAAAAATAGTATTTGCCTAAAAATGTAGTTTTTTTCATGTGAAGGAGGACCTACAAGAGAGTGCCAAATATAATGAGTTTGGACTCCACCGATTTCCCTGGACCTGAGGTTTTGACTTGGTTATAGGCCAGGGTAGGTAAAATGGATTTATAATATCCATGGAATTTATCAGGATCTTTTTTTTTTTTTCCCCAGTGGTTCTGAGTCCAGGTGGTGAAGAAGAGCATCAAACAGCATCCATTTGAGAAGTCATTCAGATACATTTTGAGTAGTCCCCTGAACCATCCCTGCACAGAGATAACCAACCCCTCGTTATTTGGGCCATTATGGAAATTCTCCCTCACAACACACTCAGGAAATGAGCACTTTAAAGGAAAATGCCACAGCACCAGGGAAGAGAAATATGCAGCTTCTAAAGTGCCTCCAAACAATGGCAAATTACAAAGCATTTTTTGATGATTCCTGGCAGATTGAAGGATTACGTTGAGTTTAATCAATATTTTTGAGACACGGTTCCACAGGACCTAAGCCTTTTAACCAGAATTTTGTACAACTAAGACATTCCTCCATCAATATTGAGACGAGACAATTGATCCCTCTGTTAGACAGAATATAATGTCTCCAAAACCAGCCCTACATTAAAAGAGCATCACATCCTGCCCTTAAAGTTTATTTCCAGATGCTCTGTTTACCAAAGGTCAGCATGCTTGGTCCTGACAGCATCCAGAACCTCTCCCTGCAGGGATCAAAGGAAATGCTCTGGGATCTTTGACTCACATGGAACTGCTGGCACTTTTTCCAGCAATCCCCAAAACAACTGGCTAATAAATAAAAGCATCTCTGAATGTAATTCTGTCTTCAAAGGGACCTATTGGAATGTGCAGTGGGGACTGGGCCAGGAGGGCTTCGTTTCCCCTTGGAAAGATAAATCCAGCAGGTGCCCACTCCACACGGGCTGTTGGTGTCCAGTGCCTTGGGAATTCACGTACTGCTCTTCCATTCACTCTTTTCCCCACGTAGAAATGTTACCAGGAAATGCAATTTGATAATAAAATGAGATCTCTTGGTTACAGGTGGAAAAGGGATGGGAGAAAAGACTCCACAGAAATCCACACTTAGAGTGAACTGTGCTGCAATAGCTCCCATGTCAGCAGTTTTATGGGTTCATGTCAGTGAAAATGTTTAGGAAACAACAGTTTTGGTTAAGGAACTTTAAAATAACCAAAGGTCTCATCCTCACAAGTGCTGTTTTTGGCAGGACCTCTTTCCCCAAGCCTTGCACACCAGTGAGGATTTGGCTATCAAAGGATGCTCTATTTAAATCTGATGGCTGTGCAAGCCAGCGGTTTAGTGTGCAGCAGGACACCCAGAAGTGATGAAATGTGTCCTTACATGAAATCCTGATGCCTGCCACAAACACCCATTAACTAGAGGCAGCAACACCCCGCGGCAGGTTAATTGCTACAGCGATAAATGGCACGGCTCGAGGTCACGCTGAAAATCACTGCATCTAAAAGGAGACTGAGAGGGTTCCAGCTCCTCATCTGCAGCTCTGAGCACTTCCTCCCTTTCAGTTACAAATGAAGAGATAAAGAATCTTTTCCTGTTTTTATGATGACCCCACAGTTCCCTTGATGGCTGATGCTCGTGTCCCTCGTGTCCCTCCCCTGCCTCTCTCAGTGCCCACTTTGCCTGGCTGGCTCAAAACCTGTGATGCCATAATGATTTTTTTTCCTTTTCTTTTATACCTCTTTT